>APFE030890156.1:169506-197927 GCA_000404065.3 Pinus taeda | reverse complement strand
TCAGTCTTCTTCCCTTTGTTTTTATTTGCCTTATCATTATGGTGAAATGATTTTTCATTTTGAGGCTGAAATTTCTTAAGACCCTTGTTTGGTTTAGGACCATTCCTTTTAGGATATGACTTCTTAGGATTATTTGAATTTGGTTGCTGCTGGGCGGCTAACGCTTTCTTCGAAGAGTTTCCAAGATTAAGAAGACCAAGGTGTAAGAGTTTTTCTTGTTCTCTTATTAAAGAATCACAAAAAGAATCAAAGGAAGGTGGCTTGTAGGTTTGTCCTTGAGAAATGAAGGCTTCTCTTATAGAATGGAAGGTGGAAACAAACACACAGTAGGCTGGTCCCAACTTAGTAAGAATGGAATAGATAAGGTTATTATCTTCTTTCTTAACCTTAACACCTTCCAAGAGAAGTCTAAGGGTCTTGAACTTGGACAAAAAATTTTCAATGCAAGAAAAATTATTGGGGTCCAATGTAAGCAACTCATTTTCAAGTTGATGGGCTCTAAGTTCATTTTTGATTCCAAAAACTTTAGTAATATGCTTCATTTCTTCTTCAGGAGTATCAAGTTCTGCAATATGGAATCTAAGATCTGGAGAAATAGACATCCCTATCAACCCATGTGCTTGATCTTGCCTATTTTCCCATTTAACTGCCTTATCTTCATCTTTCAGTTTGGTTTCTTGGCCTGAGGCTATTCTGTAAAGACCTTTACTTCTAAGTAAATCCACAATGTAGGACCACCATTGGAAGTAGTTGGTGCTGTCAAGAATAACTTGGCATGGACTTTCCATTTTAACAGAAACTAAAACTATATATGCTGAAACTATGTGTTCCAATGGAAAGATCTCGAAAAATTAGGCTGGTTAAAAAAAACGGCTTCCGGATGAAGAAGTTATGGCTTTTTGAAGAAAAGTTGATGAAGGCGCCGATGAAGTGCGGGAATGTGCAGAAATGAAAAAAAACGCCCCTTTTCCAAAAAAAGGAGATTTGAACCCAAGACCTCTACTCTCATAAATTAGCTTTGACCCAAGTGAGCTAAACAAAAAGTTTGAGAGAGAGAAAGAGAGGGGGGGGGGGGTTTGTTTTTTTTGTCACTGAAGCTTTGGATTGTGTGCTTGCTTGAGAAAGCTCTTTTTCTCCCTACAAAACAAAAACACAAAACCCAACACGGACATACAAAAAAAAAAACAAACCTTACGACTTAAAGTTAGCTTTACCCGGAAACTAAATATTTTCCTCAATGTTTCTGATTTTCCGAGATCACACTACGGCGCAGCGGAAAAGAGAATACGCATGAGAAAAGTCCTTCCTTTCTGTTTCTGATTTTCCCAGATCGCACAAAGTCGCAAGGAAAAGAGCATACGCAGAAATGAAAGGTATAGATCCGGTAATAAAAAAGAAGCTAAATAAACCGAAATAATAAACAGAGAGAAAAATAACTAGAAACTGCAAAAAAAACACTGTATATCTCCAGATCTTAAAAATGACGTAGGTAGGGATACAAAAAACCTTTTCGCGTGAAACGAAAGGGGTTCCTCACTGGAACAGATGCTCCTAAAACAACAGAGCAGTCCTCTCGGCCCGAAAGTAGTAAGAAACAACAGATCTAGGAAACGACAGTCGGATGCAGTTCTACCGGCTTCAGATTTGGATCACCAATGGACGCGGCCCTCAAATAGCTCTGATACCATGTAGGAATTTACAGGGTAAGTTCCTCAGACATAACACCAAAGGACACCGCTCACAAACAGATCACAGATCAATACACCAGTATTTTTGACGTGGTTAAACCCTCAAAGAGGAAACAGTCCACGGGCCTGAGCCAACGCGGCCACTTCAGGCAATTTATTTAATAAAAGAATGAAAATTACATAAGCTTCTCTCGTGAACAATTAACCTACAAATGACCCTCCATGCTCTTTAAATAGAGGATCATGACCAATCGGGTTGTTAAGCCACGGATCAAGTGTCGGTTAATATCGAGGAGAGAATGAACCGTCGGATCACTACATATCGTGACCGTCGGATTGTAAGTTACAAAAGTACATAGTAAAGAAACACACTTTACCTAACTCTATACTAGACCAAGTTATACTTAACTATTCCTATGTGTTGGAATATCCTAACAGAAAAGCCAGATGGTTGGCTTTAATCAATGAATTCAATTTTGAGATAAAGCACATTGAAGGCAAGGAAAACAAGATAATAGACATAGTTAGTAGAAGTATACAAGTGGCTCATTTGGAAGCTATGAGAAATTATGAAGTTGACATCAAGGAAATGATCAAATAAGAATTGATTTAGAATGAGCATTAATAGCATGTGAAAGAATGCTTACAAAAGGAGCTAGAGGGATCAATGAATAATAGATACATGCTTAGTAATGATGGTATGCTATTTTTCAATAACATAAGTTAGGCGCCTTGTGTAGCTAAATTAAGGAAGCTCATCATGGATGCATTTTGTAAGAGACCTTACTTAGGTCATCCTGGTTATCCGAAAATGATAACAACCATAATGAAAATACATTTCCAAGTGCTTAGAATTCCAACAAGTCAAAGTATAATGTAGGCAACTATTAGGGTTGCTACAACAAATTACAATTCCTGAGTGGATGCGAGAAGTTATATCCATGGAATTCATTATGGGATTACGAAAAACAACCAAACAATATGATGCCATTATGGTGGTATTGGATGAGTAAGGAATCTCACTTCATAGATGTCAAGTCCACCATCAAAGCAATTACTACAGCTCATATATTCATGAAGGAAATATTCATATTACATAGTGTACCCACAAAAATCATCTCATATCAAGATACCAAGTTCACTTCCAATTTTTGGAAGGCATTTTTCATTGGCTTTGGAACCTAGCTAGATTTTAGTACTACTTATCATCCTCGGGAAAATGGCCCAATGGGCAGAGTGAACAAATTCTAGAGGACATGTTGAGAATGTATGTCACGCATCAATTGAAAAAGTGGGAAGATTTCGTACCCTTAGTGGAGTTCGCATACAATGGAGGGTATCAAAAGTCACTAAATATGAGTCCTTTAGAAGCATCATATGGTCGAAAATGTAACATTCCTATTAGTTGGGATGACCGAATGAACATAATAGTTCTTGGAACTGACATGCTAAAAGAAATGGAGCAAGAAATAATTAAGATCGGGAAGAAACTGAAAGTAGCCCAAGATAGGAAAAAGAGTTATGAAGACCAATAGAGAATGCATAAGGAATTCCAAGTGGGAGAACATGCATATCTCTGTATCAGAGCAAGGAAGAGCTCATTGAAAGTGGGGTATTGTGATAAGTTAGCGTCTATACTTTTTAGACCATTTCATATTTTGAAAAGAGTGGGGCTAGTGGCTTATAGATTGGCCTTACCAACCACAGTGAAAGAACATGATATTTTTGATATTTATTTGCTTAAGAAGTATGTACATGAAACCAATTTGGATTTTTTTCTCCTATATTGATGTGATATGCCATTGGACTATGGTGTCCAAGCCTAAATGGCCAGTGGGAGGCTCAGTGGATGATTTTACTACAAGTGCTTGCTAAGTAAGTTGATAGATTTCTAAGTGATTGTTGAATAAGATGATAAACCTCTTAGTTCTTGCTGAATGGGTTGCTAAACCACTTGGTTTCTTTCTATAAGGTTGATAAACCACTTAGTACTAAGTAAGTTGATAAACCACCTGGAAAGTGGGATATAGACTCATACAATGCTTGCCTTGAAAATGCAACTAATAAACCACTTAGATTGTAGAGTCGGACTCTTGGAACTAAGGAATACCCCAACTAAGTGTTGGGTGAATTCTCTAAGCAAGCATCCCCTAAAACCTTGGATCTGACTAAGGGGTGGTTAGATGTAAGAAATATTATGTTGTAGCTGGCCTATGGGTGGTTGGAGAGATGAAATCCCTCCTTCACTTGCTAGGCATTTCAAGTTATTCAGATAAGTATAATGACTTATGCATGAATGAGCTATGGGTAATGAAATTTCCATATATATTATTGGTGCCAAGTTTATGGTTTGGAATTACTCATGGAAGGTTGTTGCATTCATTACATTTTCATGGTGAATGAGCTATAGCATATGTATTTATAGATATGTTGAACTAATAACACCATGTGATGGTTATTATTTTCATGAACTTTAGGGATGTCATATGATTATGTCTAGTTGTATGAGAGCTCTCTATGAACTTGTTATTGCAAGTGTTTTCTAGCCATTTGATATGTTTATAAATTGAATGGCTCATGCCACACTTGTATTGGATGCTAAATGATGATTCAACTTGTTTTGATAATCAATTGGTTCAGGAGTGATCCAATGATTTTATAGTTTATGCATACTTGTGTATTATTGAGAGATTTTGATTTCCTTGATCAAAGTTCGGTTCAAAGCTTTCTTGTGAAATATGGCCTTTAGATCCACTTCTTTCTTTGTTTAAAATCCATTATAAGCGGAGTTATGTTGGTGCCCTGTAGTTCTTATGGAAATGGTACAACACATGTAAAGGCTGTCTCTCAGGATTTGGATAATGTTGCATAGATATGGTGTTTTTAGTAGAAGTACTAATTTTCAACAAATTCTAGTAAACTTCACTCAAGTTTCCTTCTCTGCAAGTGTTGATGTGCTCGAACTTATCTAGAGTCAGATGGCACTTTTATGGAATTTGTATCTTGGACATATACTATTTCATCGCCCAAGTATTGATGTATCTGGAGTTATTCGGGACCGGGTGGTTCCATTAAGTGTACATTGCACTTGGACATCAAGGGGGAAAATTTTCAACCCCATGCGTAGATGCATCTAGCAATCTGGACATCAAGGGGGGGAATTTTCAACGCCATACGTAGATGCATCTGGAAATTTGGGCATCTGAATGGATAAGGTGTGTGCACATTGAAAATAGTTCATATTTAGTCCAAACAATATTTATTAGTAAATGTGAATTGTAACTGGAGATTTTGGGTGGGCCTCATGTTGGTGGTTCACTTGTGTGAGGACCGGGTCTCCATCTCATAAAGTTGAAACCACATTTGGGATCTAGGGAAATTCAGATGTGTATGAGGGTACGATCCAAGGGGTCCCATATAAGGTTGGGATATTTTTATGTGATTTGCGTGTAGCATCCAGAATTTCAAGGACTAGGGCATGCCAACCTCAAATAGTTGTGTGACACCTTAGATTGTCTAGGAACTAGATATAATGTAAAACAATAAGAGATTAGTCCTAGTGAGACTCCCAGGCATGTGTTTATGTGGTAATGTCACATGGGCCTGATAAGGACTACATGGGGGCCACATAGGAACCTATCAATGTTTAAAACATTGGGCCTCATTATCAAATGAGCATCTTTGAATGGTGTGATCATAAGATCAGATTAACAACACATGATCACCCTAGGGCCTATTGTGGGTTAACAAAGGAGGGAGTATGATGTTGTGATCCTTGTCATGTGTCCCCTGTTTAATCAGGTGCCTATTCCATATGGTTTCACTAGGGCACACATCTGATCAAGTGGTCCCTATTCATCTTGAGCCCCCTTGGTTTACCGAAAGTTAACAAGGGGGAGGGGTCCAAAATTGGATACCACCCAACATTAAAAACCACTTGAATTTGATTGGTGGTATCATTGTGTAACCCCACCCCAGGTGATGTGGAACCACTAGTGAAGAATTGACTGGGCCACATGAGCTAATGTGGATGCCACATGGCTTTATGTAATTGGTATAACTTCAGTAGTTCATAGCTTTCAATCCAAGAATCAGATTGAGATGAAGTTTATATCACTAGAAAGCTCTCGATGAGCTGAACAAGATGGTTACATTTTCTATAGATTTAATGAAGTTGTAAAAATAGATATTCTTGTAACACCATCTTCAAGATAGACTTTGGATGTCAGATTAAGTCATAGGTAACACTTCCCAGAACTTGAGATAGTACAAGGGGGTGCGAGGGAGTGTTACAATGACCTAGAGGTGGTGGAGAGTCATATCCCTCAAATTTATGAACAAAATGTGAAAGGATTTTTCAATGAAGACATTTTGTTAGAACCAAAGAGACCAGAAGATGCAAAAAGGGTCTTATTAAGCTATAAGAATGCAAAATGGAGGTATAAGAGTAGGGCTATCTAGTTGGCCCAAGGAAGGGAGAATACAAAAAATTTCCATCCTTATGCCAATATGAGGAAAAATATGAAAACCATTTGAGATGTATAAGGAACCAATGGGACTAGTGTATCAACCTTTAGGGAGCTAGAAAAATTCATTAGAACACTCTTCCAAACCCTTTAAATAGCCTCTAATAGCTAATAATTAAAAAAATGTTGAGTTATACTATCTTTTCCCAAGATCGTGAATGAAGGTATAATGATTAAGATGATGGAACAAGTTACCAAAGAATAACTAAAGACTATAGTTTATTCATTTCAAAGGGTTAAACCATAGGTCTACATTGATTTTGTATAGAATTCTACTAGGTTTTTTATGAGCATATAAGAGAAGATTGGACATAGTGTTGGAAGAGTCAAGGAAATCAAGGAAAGTTTTGGGATCTTTCAACTCAACCTTCATCTCTTTGATTCCTAAAAAAAAATCACCTAACACTATGAGGACCTTAGATAAATTTTCCTATGAAAATCCATCTATAAAATCATATCAAAGGTGAGATCTAGGAAGATTAAGCATACATTATCAAAGGAAAACTCCCTAGAACAATTTGCGATATTAAATGGTAAATAGACCCATTATGTAGTGGAAGTAACTCAAGAGGCATTGCCTGCTATCAAGGCCAAAAATTTACTTGCATGTATCATTAAGTTTGACCTTTCCAAATCTTACATAGAATTTCATGGTTGTATATAAGGTTAATTATGACTCATACATGTTTCAATCTCCACATGGTAAACTAGATATAAAGTTTCCTAAATTCTATGTCTTTTTCTCTATTAAAACTAGACCTATGACATCATTCTTCAAACCATCACACAGGATAAGGTAGTGTTGTCCCATATCACCCTTGCTCTTCCTTTTGGTGGCAGACAGTCTAAGTAGATTTCTATGTTCACTCCAAGTCCAAAATGTTGTGGAAGGGCACTAAGGTTGGGAGGAAAACTATCCTTTCACACATAATTTTGGTTGATGTTGTCTTATTGTTTATGTATGGATCCATAAGTGATACTAATAAATACAAAGAGATATTGGGAATTTATATGGAAGAAAAATGTATATAGATTAACAACAAAAAATATTCTTTAATCTTTAATAAGATCCTTGATATGCAATGAAAATCCCTAAAAGCAATACACTCTTTTGCAAGGATCCTTTAAAAACACCATAAAATGTCTAGGATTGATAATGAAGGAAAATGAGTACGACTATAATTATAGTATAATATTATACAAAAAAAAATGGAAAAGGCTCCAAGCATGGAGCAATAAGTAGCTCTCAATGGGTGGAAGACTAAACCTAATCAAATCAATAGTATGGCAACCCTTATTTAATGGAAATTTGATAGCATAAGAATATTAGAAACAAGTGTTTCTATTCTTTTGTAGTGGGGAAGAAAGAAAAAGGATGCAATGGCTCTAAAAAATTGAAAGAGGCTATATAGACTCAAATACTTTGGAGATTGGGTCTTCAAGAACATTAAAATCTTTGAGAAAGCCTTCACTGCAAATAATGGGGATTGATTAGAGAGGATGGTCTGCAACATTCAATCATGGGACAAAAGTATGCCAAACCTCTATCACTGGAGGAGATAATAAGGGAGGATTACAATGATTTGGTATGAAATCTAATTAGTAGAAGGAATATAAGGATATCCTATGTGATGCATTCCCCAAGGTTCACTATAGTGCTTAGAGATAGAGTTAGAATTGAATGGATCTTAGTTTAATTAGAAGCAAAGCTAAAGAGAGGACTTCTCTGTGTAGGTAATAGTACATAGCCTAACCATATTTAGACAAGGTGAGGATGAAATATATCGGTCCAAAAGAACAACTTATAGTATGCATGGAACCAAACTAGGAAACTCCTTTCTTTGTAGAAGAAGTAGATTCTCTTCATGATTGGTGGTGGAAAAGTATGTGGAATATTAAAGAAATTTTGAACAAGAAAGTTTTATTTTGGATATACCTATAAAAGAAAATATTGATTTGGATGTACTCCAAGGATGTTCTTGGGAAGGGTTGGGTATATGTGTTATGTGCAAAGAACATGTGAAATCTAAAAAAAAAAGTGGATAATTGTTAATAATGCTCTAGGAATTGCTAGAAATCGGGCAAGGCATTCTTTGATAGAATATTTTAAGAAATGAGTAGAGGTTAAGGACATAAAGGAATAAAAATATCTCTCCACATAAATGCGCTAGTCCACTTGGAGTTTAAGGAATGAAATTATATTTGAAGATGCATCCTTCTCTCTAGCACATATTCTGTAGTCTAAACTATTGTTAGGAATACAAATCAAAGAAAAGAAAAAGACACAAATATAGATATGAAGTCTTTGATGAAATTTGGGCAGCGTCGAGATGAATTTCCCCAAGAGAAATCCAACTACCTTAAGGAGAATCTCAGATACCCCAAGGAGAAACCATGTTGCCCCAAAGAGAATTTAAATTTTATAAAAATGAAATTACAATTCTGCTTGCCACTCCTCCTATTTTTATTTATGACATAATTTAATAAGGAAAGCATCTATGAAAACTTCAATATCAAGGCACTTATGAACAAATTAAAAGGGTCTTCCTCAAGTTGGCGCCACTAAATGAAGGGTCGTGTTGCCACTAAGGCACCCCTTGGCTCCTCCATCAATTAGTATAACTAAGAGACCTTAGAGCTCATTCAATGAAAACACATCACAAGTGAAAATAAAAAGAAGATAGCATTTGAGGTACCCACAACATAAAGGAGAAAATTCCAAGTGAAGGAAGGAAAAAATATGATCTGTTTTCTTTGTTTTGGTTTGGACAAGGGATGACCGAGTTTCTCAGGAGCATCTTGGGCATAAGTACGTAGAAGATTCTTTGTTCACAGGTCGCTGGTATATATGTCTATGTTCAGGAAGGTCGAGCCTCTGTTCAATATTGAACATAGTTCATATGTTTGGTAACATAGGGGTTGAGAATCTTGGAAAGAAACAAGAGGATGATGCTTTAGGAGAAAGGTTAGTGTAGGAAAAGAAGTGGTTTTGAGGCCAATATTTGGGTTTGATTGGGTTGTTTTGGTGCCTTGAATAGGGCCAAAAAACCAAAAATATATGTTATAAGAGCCACCTAGATAAGATTTCATTTTAAGGTAAGTTTGGTTGTCTTTCAAGTTGATTAGTTTCTAGGTGATGAGAATTTGTTTGGTATTGAACAATTGTTTGAATCAACCTAAGAACAATGACTTGGAGGGTATTTTGTAGTTGGTTTGGTGAGCCCTAGAATAATGGAAAAAAGGGAAGATTTGTCATTGGGTGTGGACAAACCTTGACTTTTTAAGGGTGCAAGGAGCAATCAAGTGGGATAGTTATCAAGCCCTAGTTATAGAGATGTCATATTCTATGATTCGATAGTGATGTATGGCAGTGCCACTTGTGCTTATGACAATGATGTACGCCAATGATACTTGTGCTTATGATAGTGATGTATATCAATGATCTATGTGCTTATGATGATGATGTATGGTGTTGACACTTGTGCTTCTGACAATGATGTATGGAAGTGATACTTGTGCTTAATAATGACTGTGATGTATGGAAATGATACTTATGATTGTGATGACAATAATACTTGATAGTCATATCACCATGAAACATAAAAATTAGTGTTTTTATGGAAGTAACATGTATGGTACTGTTGTAGCTGCTATAGCCACCCTCCAAAATTTTGCCCATGCTTTGATTTTGGAGCCTTGCCTTCTATCCACAGGAGCTTATCATTCAATATCATCAATAATTCATGCTATGATCAAGACTTATATTTTCATGTTTTTCTTGTGATGAGTTGATCTCAGTCCAATATCTTTCAGGCACAATCTATCTATTGACTTGACCTTGCAACATTGCCAATCTTCCCTCTATAAACTGCGCAATCTTGGAAGGCAGGCCAACCTTAAGGATATGAATTGCACAATCCAGAAGATAAGGTAGCATTGTGATAAAAAACTATGCAATTATAGGGGACGACCTGGCCTTGAGTTCATAAATTGTGCAAAGCTTTCGTTGAGCTCAAAAACTACACAAATCACTAAGTCAAGAACTTTCCCAATGGTTGGAAATTGTGTAATCCTTCTTGGAAGTGTGGATGGTTGGTTACCCAAAAAAGAAAAATCAAAAATCAAAAAATAAAAAGAAATCCCTAGAAAATAGGGAGTGGATAATTAGTTTCTTGAAGGATGACACAAGTTGTTATTTTTGGACTTTTCACCGAGTGTCGTTTTTTCCTTGATTTTAGGCATTTGCTTCATAAAACATGAACAACCTATATCTATATAATGGATGCCCTTAGAGTTCATTTGTACATTCAATCTTGGAGCTATAGTCTTCCCAAGGAGATCAGGGAGCATTTGGTGGAGTTTGCTACGTTTTTCTAGGCGAGTTTTGCTTTTGTCATCTTTTATCGCTTTTTATCATTTCACTTCTATGAGTGTTGTTTTTAATGTTCCTTTTGAAGGTTGCTAGGTTTTTAACTTATATTAGATAATTCAAGTGTTAGTTCAGTCCATCATTCTCCTTTTACGAGTGTCACATCAATTTTCTTGTTTTTGCCCATTAGTGATAGTTGTTTCAACGGCTCCTTATGCATGTTTGTTTTTCCTTTTGCATGTTGATATTTTCACTTAATATTCACTTATTTATTTTGCCTTAGTAATATCTACACTCTAACTTGTACAATCACTCAGATATGCCACTTTCCCATCCTCTTTCCGAGCAAATCTTCCCTTCACTTGGTCAACAATTTCCTTTCTCAGTTGGGCATTGCACAAGTCCAAGGCTCAAGCTTTAAGCTTGGCCTCTAAGAATGCAAAATGTGCAGTACCTAGCTAGCCCAACTGCACATTGTGAAGTTCCAAGGCTCAAGCCTCACTCTTGGCCATTGAGAAAGCGTAATGCATAGTATTTTCCTCACTCTGCCTAGGTTGAGACTTCACATTGTGCAGGCTCAAGCTGCTCCCCTGGCTATTGAGACTGGATAATGCATAGTTCACGGAGCCATCATCATCCCTCAACTCAGGATTTGAGAAATTCTTCCTTCCAGTCTTGTGGTTGTTGCCTTGATATTGTTGTGTGAGTCTTTTTTGTTGAAGCAAATTCATGTTTTCCATGATTTCTTTTCCTCCTACATGTATTGTAGTTGTTGAGAACTTATCTTCATCAATTACTTTCATCATGGCACCAAATATATTTGCTTCAAAGGAAACCACTGAAAGCAACACTAGGGAGGCAATTGAGTTTACTCCAATGAACTTGCAAATTTTTGCAGATACTCAACTGTTCATAGAGAAAGAGTCAGATATCACATGGCACAAAATAAGTGAATCTTTCTCAGCAAGAAGATTCAGAGAAGACCTTGAGGAATAGAAGGTGTTTATCAATGTCCAAAAGTTAGTGTTACATAAGGTTGCAGGAAGGTACCTGAGTTTCCCATGTGTAGATGTTGTCAACTGGATAATTTGGCATATAGATTCCAAGACTTTGACTCTTAACAATGCCAATAGAAAAAGGATTGCTTCTTTTCTAGCACTGGATTACCATCCCATGTACCATTTTTTGCAGCCAAAATCGCTTATGGATTCTTACTTCTATGTTGCCACAAGCCAATTAAGCACAAATGAGGTTTTCAAAGGTTGGGTGAAAGAGCTAGCAAAGTTCCATTAGACACCCACCAACACCTACAAGAAAAAGTCTCTCAGGAATGCTTATTAGTACTTGATAGTTTTATATTGCAATATCTATGGTCAACAGAGTACTGAGACCTTCCCCGAAGGGTGGGAATTCTTATTGAACTGGGTTGTGAATGAAGGAAAATAATTCAACTGGTCAGACGTGTTGGCTCAACAGCTGAAGATCCATGTAGCTAATGCCCAAAATCCTCCTAAGGACAAGAAAGCTATATTTTACATGTCTACCTACCTGCTAGATGCAATTTTTTCTCACAATTCATCCCCTGGAATTAATTGGACCTAGACACCAAGAGAGTTTGTCATGCACATATATTGCAAGCTGATTTCAGAGTGCAACCACAAAGGAGTAATGGAAAGGTTGACTGATCACTTCCTCATTCCATTATACAAGTTAATATTTGAGGAAGAGCCACATTGCATGTCACATGTGGTAATGGAAGTAATGTTGAAGATAGTAAATTGGTTTACCTCAATGGATGACACTTTCCATAGAGTGTTTAGCGGACATAAATCGCTATATATTTTACCGAGGTATGCCACCGATAAGTTAGTCATGCAAGAAGTTGCATAACATATTTCCACAAGGTTATCAACAATTCTGCATATGAAGAAGAAAGCACATTGACCCGCTCTTCCTATGCAGATTGGATTGTACGAAATCAAGAATCTGAAAATTGTAGACACCGAAGGAAAGGATATAAAAAAAAAATGTTTATTCCTTTGGACTTCAATCTGTACGATCCCAAGAATGTTTGTAAAGACCAATGTGAAAGGATTCATTTTCAATGGACAAGCGAGACCTTTCACAAACCCAAGGAGGAAGCATGGAAAAATTGTTATAATGCCTCCAAGTCCTGCGAACTAGTCAAATTTGCTGGAACATCATAGGTTACTCTGTAGAAAGAAGTCATTCTAGAGGCAGTACTAGCAGAAATTTGGAACCCAATGCACGATAAGGGCAAGAGGAATGTTGTGCACAACCTAGTGGAAGAGCAGCGTCACAACATGAAAGGAGATCCAATCATCCTAGAAGCATCCATATCAACAGAGAAGAGGAGGAAGCAAAGGAAGAAAGAGGAAGAGATGAAGCATAAGGAAGAATAAGAGAAGAGGAGATTAGAATAAGAAAGGGAAAGACAAGAAGAAGAAGAAGAAGAAGAAGAAGAAGAAGAAGAAGAAGAATAAAGGCACAGAATGGATGAAGAAGAAGTAACATGGAAACAAGCCGAGAAACAAGAGCAGAATCGACTACCAAAATAAGAGAGTGAGCAGTTGCATCACAAGGATCTTGCTTAAGAAATTGAGGAGTTAATTTTGATTCAAGACATGGAGGTGGAACCAAAGCAGTTAAACGAAGATTTGTCCTAATGTCGAGAACTCAACAAGGCACCATTTAGTCTCCCCCTCCTCCACAGTAGAGCAAGATCCAAGCAAGGAAAACAAAATTGTTCCTCTTGATGAGGGTCTAGTTATGGACACATACAATCAGACTTACGATGACCTTCAGAAGAAGATTGTATAAGAAAGGAAGAAACATTTTTCAAACGATCTCACATCTATTGCATTCATCAAATAAAGGGTGATTGTAACAAACACCAGAAGGAATCTGAATGTCATTGCCGCAACCAACTTGGCCTTTGTAGGTGCTACAAAGTCAAACATAGAGTATCTGATGGCAGAGAACAAATAGTTGGCAAAGAACTTACAGGTTGTGAGGAAAGAAGTTGAACAACTTCGATTAAAGGTTCAAAACGTAGCTCCCATGCATCTTTATCTAGAAGAACTTAATGAAGCCATACTTGGTGAAGTATCGACATTGGGAGAAACTATGCGGAGCTTGTATGAAGAGCTTGTCATTGTGCATAAAGTAGTTTTCCACTTGCATGACATGCAACAGAAGCGTAAGGATAATGCTAAAGCTCTCAAGGTTGTCCATATAGCCATCATTGTTGTGCATGAGTGGTCAATGCAATACAAAGGGGCATCGTCTGAGTTGGCAAAGAAAACAAGGCAACAAGCAAAGTTGGAGAAAGCATAAGTGTGGATGGTCATTCAGAGCAACAAACAACTCACCTCATTCATCACTAATATTCATGCCTCATATGCACGATTGTATAACAACATGGATTTCATGACGAAATCAAACAATATCCTATCAGTTGGCTCACTCATTGAAGCCAAACACAAGAATCAAGTCAGGAAGGAGGTTGAAGAATAATTGGACCGATTTACACAGATCGTTACCAAGGGATATCTTGAATTGAACAGGTAGAACATGTAGAAGTACATTGGTGGCTCTACCCAAATCAATACTATGATGCTCCTATTAAAGAAGGAAACTCAGATCGGTTCCAAATCGGTGTACCTAGATGCCATGGAGGCTAGAGTCCGCTTTTAGCTTGATCTCATTGCACATTTTGGGAAAGTCACCTTGCAATACAAAGCTTGGCACTGTCATGTGTCTGAGAACCTACAAGTCGAAGTTGCTGAGTTGGGGTTTCCCCAAACTCAGTCTTAACTTATTTGTTTTATTAGGATGTCTAGTTGGCTCTACCCAATTTTGTCTTATATAGGTACGAGTATATTGTAATATTCTTTTGTAACTAATTTGTAAGTGGAATTCCAAGTGTCAATTGTGGAATGTGAAGAGTCATTTTGTAAAGAAGTTGAAGAGTCATGAGATATTTCCAAGAGTCACAAAAGGGAGATGAATAGTCACCCCTTTTGTTATAAATATGCTCTCATAACTCATGTAAGGGGTTTTTCGGAGCCAAAATTTTGGCTAGGATTTTAGCTTAGGATCAAAAGCTTGGGAGTTTTGTTGAGAGCCTTGGCTTATCTATATCATAACAAGATTATCTTTCTTTGGAGGAGTAGGTGTAGACTTCATGTTCCACTATTGGGACTAGAGGTTCGTCAATGTTATATGCATGCTTGGAAATTTCACTTTAATAAAAGCTTAGAGACGACAAATTTTGATGCATATGTTGTGAATATAATAAGACTATTCTTGTTATGTTTGCAATATATTTTATTTCATTTACATTAACTCTTATGAACTATTTCTTTTTCATTAGTAAATGTAGAATAAAATATAAATATTCATCATCATAATTGTATTTCTAAAATATATCTTAATTGAAATATATCTTAATTATAATATTTGAAAATAATAATAATAATAATAAATTATTTAAACTGATTAACAACCATCTTGGATATGTATGCGACATTAATTTGATTTAAGTTTCCCATTTATTTTACTGTTAAAGTCATACAATCTGTATACAATTGAATACAATTTAGTGTTCTTTACACCGGTATGGGAGTAATGAATTTTTATTTTAAATAAACGGAAAGTTTTAAGCCCGTTGGGACTTGCTGAGTGAACCCTTTTTCTATTATTAACATATTGCTTATTTACGATGGAGAATCTAATTATCAATAAAATTATATGTTATAAATGCTGGAAAATTATTATTATAAATTAAATAAGTATTAATTCAAACTAGTGGTTGATATCTTAAATATTATAGATAAAAATATTTGATTTTACGTTAGTTAAAATTAAAAGTATTAATGGTAAATATTCATAATAGTTATTCCAGATTAAGGTAATTAACTAACTTTATGTGTTTAAATTGGGTAATTGTGAAGTTAATAGCGAAATCGTTTGACTTGAAAAAAAAATATTAATGGAAAATAATTATTAAAATTTCAATGGTTATATAGAAAGGATTGGGCAAAATATTAATTAGATTAATTAATTAATTTTTCTTTAAATGATAATTGGGTTGTCTTTGATGATTGGTCATAATAGTTGTTATTTTTTCACTTGAATTTAATTTCTGGTAAGTGATATGATGATGAGAAATATTATTCTAATAGTTATGTGCTTCCAAAGATTGTTGTATTGATCTTTGGCCGAGAAAGGTGATTTCCTTGAAAAAAAATATAATTATTAATAGAATTAAATAAATATTAATTAAAATTATTATTAAAATTTTAAATACTATATATCAAAATTTTAATTGTGTATCAATTAAATAAAAATATTAGTTAAAAATAATTATTGAAATTCAAATGCCCACATGGCGCTTGTAAAGGCATTCCATAGTTAAAAGGTCACGGGGTGAAAACCTCGTGGGCATAACTCTAGCCTTCATGGCTCAAGGCATGTGTGATCTCCATGTCAAAAGTTGTCATGGCTCAAACTATGTGTGATATCCATGTGATTTCAACAACTTAGATGCCCCTAGGTTGTGACCATTCCACCAAATATCAATGGTTCAAAACCTAGTGGCCAAAAATTTTGCGATATTAAGAGTTGATATGGCCCAAACCAAGGGTGTTCCCATATGCTACTCAAGCCAAGCTAATAATCTCAAAACTCACCCTACTTAATAAAGAAATATAAAATTGTTAAAATTCAAATATTCATTAAATAAAAAGAATAATTAATTATTACTATTATTATTTTTTATTCTATTGTTTCCTTTCCTTTTTAAATCATAACAATAATTACATTTAATTTTCCTTCAAAATTTATAAGATCTTTCATTTTACTACAATTTAATGAAATATGATAATCATTTAAATCAAGTTGATATAAGGCTATTGATATATAATGTGTTGGAGTTTAGTGATGTCCTAAGTTTGAGTGGTCTCGTCACCCATCATTAGGAACCAAGTATAGAGTCCCTAATGATATGTGATGAGATCACTAGTATGCAAAAGCTTAAATCAAGTTGATATAAGTTTACTGATATATATTGTGTGGGAGTTTAGTGATGTTCTAAGTTTGAGTGGTCTCCGTTGGCTTGTTGGGGCCTTACCCAAGTTTGGAAGAATTATTAGCCAAACAAATCCCGCACTACTGGCCCTTTCAGTAACAGTCTGCAGATCACGGATTGAGGTCTCACCTGAGGTAGCAGGGGAGGGTGTCAGAACCAAGTTTCTGCACCCTTGGGATGTCTTGATGTGGTCTAGAGGGGTTGGGAACCGAACTGCGGCCTCGCGCCACTCTGCACTGTTGTCAAACTTTCACATAAATCCACACTGATGCGCTTTATTAATGATTTTATTATAGATCTAATCTACTTCTTAAGGTATCTATGCAAACATTTACCAGTAACAACCAGTGTGCGCAATCATAAATATGCATAAATCCAGAACATAGCAACAGAAGATTCGTGATAAAGCATGCAATGATTCATAAATTCTTATCTTTATTTATCTCCTTCTCAGTACCACCAGATCCACCCTGTGCACTCAGCTGCAGGGGTCCACACACACAGTTGTAGACTCTACTAGGCCTCTATGCACATAGTTGTAGAGCCTCTATCTATCTACCAACACCCTCGACTTGGACTTATAGATGCAGAGAGAATATTGCCTTCATAAAACCATAACATTAAGATCCAAAACAAAACTGACTTCTAACCTTAGAGCCTTGCTCTATTTATACATTCCCATGTCCCGCAGACCATGGGAAAGCTGACTCACTTTCTATTTTCTTACATTATTTTCAGGTGGACAAACCTTTGAATTGAATCATTACAACTCACACTCCATTTGCCTCGTTGAGCCTCTACCATACTATTACCCAATATTACAGACTTTGAGCCCCAAAATTGTTACGCGGGGCCTCCGCTACCCAACAGGCCCCCAATACAATCATCGTGACTCGTCCCGAGTCACTCGGCTTGTGCGTCAATCTTCGCGTAGAGGTCATGCAACAACTTCTGTGCTTCGCTTACACTCACAACAGAATTTTCCGCCATCTACTATACTCATTCTATGTGAGCCACCGATGCTTCAGTATCAGTTTCAGTTGCTTGTCCGAGTTCATATATTGCCTGCATGTGTGCCAGCTTTCCCTCAATGTTGGTGGAGACTGCGAATGCCTCATCACTTTAAGCACTGCTTCCTTTTGCCGAGCAGTGTCAACTTGTGCATTGAGAACTTGGGCCTCCCTCATTTTGGCCAATCGCCGCGTGATGGCAATCGTTTGCGCAGTCCCCCTAACTTTGTCATAAGCCTGCTGTAACTCCCATGCTTATGTCTCTACTTGTTGTAGCATTGGGTCTTCTTGGAGGGATGTGAGCATAAGGAGGGTCTCATCCAACAATCCAGAGGAATCTTGGACAACGCGCTTTATCACTTATAATCTTGCTTTAATTTCACTGTGACACTGATCTCGAACTTTTGGGGGTGTGAGTGGCTGCGCCTTTAGTATTAGCTCCACAATTTAAAAATTTAATTCCCACTGAGATTTCACAGCCTCTTCTTGGGCCGTACAGAATCTTGCAGCCATGTGATGAATCTTTTCAGCTACAGGAAGTTCTGCTAGCATAGCCAACTTTGGTACCTTGTTGCAGGCCTCCATCACGGCCTGTTCTAATTCCTAGTTACGTGTGACCAAGTCATTGCACTATAGAATGACCTGCTCCAAATTTTCCTTGTGCTCTATTAGGATTTTGAGGGCACGGCCTTCCTTGGCACAACTCTCAGTGGTTACCCCATCCTATAGTTGGTATAGGGTTTCTCTAGGAAGGGCGGCCAAATTCAACCCCCAACTGCACATGTCACCTTCGACTTCGGCTAGGACGGCACCTGCAGGCAACAATAAAGTGTTCATTGCAGGGGTGCACACCATCTGCTCGACTATGGATGTGTCATCTGCTAGGTTTTGTATCATCCATCCCAGGGAACGCACCTGTAAGGCCTGGAACTGCGCTCTGAGCTCCCCTAACACAATTTTCTTCTGTGTTATCAACTCCTCCAACGCACCTTTAGTGACATTACGCACTGGGTTTCCACTGTCAAGAAACTCTTTCTCCAAAGGCTTTGTTATCTTTGTCTTTTTGCCTGTATGTGGCAACTCCTTGATGCACGACCTCTTACCTTGGGTCAATTTGGTGGGAAGGTCCATGCGTTCCTGTGTCTCCATTTCCCTCTACATGTCTTACTTCGAGGACATTTCCTGATCTTCCCTAATCTCTTCGGTGATTACTTCCTAGGTCGCCTCTTGCTGCGAAGCTACCTTCTATTCCTAACGCATCCTTTCTGCCATTTTCGTGAGGCGCAACTGGATTTCCTTCTTTCGCTGCTGTGTTACCATCCTTTCTAATGTAGCCACATCCAGGGCGTGACCCTCTGAAGGCCATGCTACCATTACCTTGTAAATTGCATCGTTCGTTATAGTGAACGAAAGCTTTACCCATGTTTGTTTTGGATCCTTCCGTGACCGAATGTATAGGTTATGCATGTCTACTTTGAACTCCACCGTGCTTTGCAAATTGTTGTATACTATTGGGGATAGCCGCGGTCTGCGAGTGATCCATGTTCGGATACTCACATCCATGGATATCCAAAATAACTTGATCTCACGAACCCTTGTGGCGTCCTTTGTAGCCTAGAGTGAGTTATACCGCACTGCTTCAGGTAGGTTCTCCTCAATGTTGGGAAATTGGCTACCCTACAACAGTTCTCCTGCAACTAGAACGATTGGTAGTAGCAACCATGCATAATGGAAAGTCTTACCTTTCTCTTGTGCTTCCTTACAATTTGTCAAAAATTCGTCGCATGGAAATTGTGCCTAGTTGAACTGAACCGCTTCTGCACACTGCTCTGCAAGCACAATGACAAGGGCTGGTACCTCATTTGCGTGGCATTTCCTCATGAGTTTACTGGCCAGTAGCTGGGTTGCGACTCGCACCCCTCAGTCTTTGATGCTTGCTATTACATACCAGCACTTTCGCTTTTCCAGCATATATATAGCCTTCATTGCTTCTGCGAGACCCACATCGCTACTTGTGCTGGCTATGTCTATAGGGTCATTCCGTTTAGTAGGAAGATGGGTAATTCGGTGTACTAAGTAGGTCGTGATGGGAATCGGTTCCTCCAACCATAGATACCCCTCATGTATCAAACATAGTAACTATTGGATAACAAAAATGGTGATGGTCGCGTGGTGATAGTGGGGTATCCACCTCAGATTGAGTAATCTCGCCTTCTCCACACCCCGTAACCACTTTCACTGCATTAATTTCTCTTCAGCCAATTGGGGGAACTTTTCACTATTCGCAAGATCCCAACCCAGTCGCAAACCATCAAACATTGAACTTGATACTCGGTACTCAAACCAGTCGCAAACCATCAAACATTATCTCATCCAGGAGAAGTGGGCTTTGGAGCGTACTCTTCGCGACGTCCAAGTATTTCAGTGTATTGGACATCCTGTTCCATGGAGAGATATATGGTGGTAGCAAAGGTATGTGGAAAACATCCTCTGCTTCGTCATCCTGTGCTTCAATCGGAGAGATTAGGGCCTGCAAATCTTCCTCACCCTCATCGATTTTAGTGTTGATTGCTTTGCCATTTTCTACCTCTGACAATTTACTGAATCTTGGTGATACTTGGACTGGCCCCATAGTCTGCTTGTTTTTTCGAGGTTGCAGTGTGCATGGGGACTTTGGAACCTTGGGGGAAGTAGTCGCTTCTTCCGACTCCTCCTAGGTCAGATACAACTCTTCCGCGAACTGTGCTCGGGTTCTAGCCATGGAACTCATGGGAGGCCTTATTGTTGGGTGTTTGTTTTTCTGTACTAGCTCAAATCTCAAATATCCAGATGTTGTCCAAGGGTTTTTATAGGAACGTGTGAGTTTGAATGTAACCCTTCCCTCCACTCCTAATTCATTAATGTCTTATTGGCGGTAGATATTTTTGTATCTATCTCAGAACTCTTGCCTTAATGGCCTGCCGGCCACTCCTCTTTGCCGTAACTTGAACTTCTTGCCATGAATAGTGACGTTAACGGTCACTTGCCACCCTTCCCACATAGCAGCACAACCCCTTTGGCGTGGTCGAGATCTTGCTGACCAATTGGCCCTGCCCAGAACCTTATTTCCGCACTAACCCCCCACAGACTTGTTTATAGTCCTGCGCCTTCTTTCAACTACTTGGGGCGTTGAGATTGTGCTGTCCACAACTAGTTAGGTGGTTGCACCCTAGGTGCGAGATCTCAGCTTCCCTGCTAGCCTGGGTTGCGGGCACCTTTCGAGTACCCTCGTATTCGTTATCCCCTTGGGTGCTGCTATATATGGTACATACCTCTATTGGTGTGGTCATAGCCATGATAGCAAGGTCACAAATCGTTCTAGTACTGAGGTAGGCCTAGCCAAGCCTGGTTCCCTTCTTTGCAGATTCGTGCGGCTCGCTTGTGCGACACCAATTTTTATTTTGTTGATTCCTTCCTCCAAAACGCTTTTCCTTCTTGGTCACACCCATTCTTCATCGATTTCGTGAATCCTACTGCTTCCACGCCCCTTCTTAGTTTCCTCTTGTCTTATCATTGATAAGATCACCTTCACCCACCTACTTTTTCTCATGGTCTCATAGGCCCATTGAACTCCTGGTATCCATAGATTCCCATTGGGTCATCTTATCAGGCAGACGCTGTTCATGCTCCCCCTGTTTTCCTGCTATCTTTGTTGCAAACAGCTGGCGGAATGCATCGCTGTAGTGAATTTGGATTTTTGATTCTTAGTCAGTTAGGCATTTGCACAACATACACTTGCACCCTATGCTGCCAATGGATGCTCACCCCGCTTTCTCCTCCAAACCGTACATGAGCCTGCCTTTTACATTCACACCACTTTCTCCTAGTCTTTTGGTGGGTACTCCACCCTTGTGCAGTTGTTGCACACATCGGCCCAGTTAGCGCACCCGGCTACTTTGGTTCCAAACTTGCCATTTCACAATGGTCTACAAGTTCCTCTTCTTTCGCTGCATCTGCATATGTTGGCAACTCTCTTGCTTCTATCGTTACATGATGTAGTGATCTAACCATTGTATTACAATTTAGCGTTGTTACCTCATGCAATCGGTTCTACCATCGCTCAATCTCTTCATCTGAGTCTGATGTACAGGAACTATCACGTTCCCATGAGACTCTCCTATCCATTGTCAGATTCACCTGATCTTGATCTTATGCTGTGATCTGGTAGATACATTCCAGTTCATCGTCACTGCCCTCATCACACACAGGCTCAATGTAGCATGCCCCTTCGGTTAGGTTTTTCTCGAATATCATTTTTCGTTTCTTTAGGTTGATGAATCCATTCATATCTGTGGCCCAATCTATCCCTAACAATGTAGGATATGGGTTACTATCATCCACAATTTCTATTACCTCAAAATCTATTTGTGTGCTTGCACCTTCAATGTTTACTATGACTCCTTGCAGTCTCCCCATCGGCAAGATCTTCTATTGGTTCACCATCCACAATTGAATAGGAGACCATTATAGTGCAGGCCTGCCCATGCGCTCCCAGGTCTATTTAGGTAGCACATTCGCATTTGACCCCAAATCTAGAACGACCTGATCCATCTCATAGTCACCAATTTGGGTAGTCAACCGCATTTCCCTCCTGGTGTACAAAGCATGCTTGCCTAGTTTCCGGACCATGTGCGGTTCACCCAACCCTGCACACCTAGTTATCAACTCTTGTAATCCCTTAACTGCTTTATGGCCCCATAGCAGCTTCATGCATGTTTCTAAGAAGGTAGTTAACATAGAGGGATCCATTTATAGACTAATTTGATCCTTTCTACCTAAAGTGGAAGCCTCCGTGAAGCTCTTCTTGGCTTCCATAAATGTTTCCTTCGCGCATTCCAAATCAAACTCAGGTTGCTTTGTAGGGGCCTTATGGACCCATGTATCCTCCTCAAGTTGCTTCCCCTTATCTTCTCCTATAGTTGTGCCACTTCTGAGCACCATGTTTACATTAGGGTCCTCTTCGCGTAGTTCAACCTTCATCATTTGGACGTTCTGAGTGGGAGCAGCCTGAAGCACCCCTTTTTCACACATCTGTGCAATTAGTGTGGGACAATCTACCACTTCATGATCAAATTGGTAACAGTACAGAAAACATGTTCTCGTTGTGTTTGTGCAATCACACGCGTAGCGCCCAGGTCCTCCACAATTATAGCAGATTAATTGCTCATGCCCTCGTCGAGGTCCCATTCCCCCTCGTCCCCTTCCACATTCCTGGAATCCACCATGCGCTATTGCTGCAATTGGATCCTGATCTCACGCCTCAATATGCATCCTGTAAGCAGATGTTCGATCCATCAACAACTCATAACGTCGGCAATTTCGTTCGTCATGGCCCATCGATCTACAAAAATTGCAAAATAGTTGCTAGAGGGGTTGGATAAGTTTTTGCAATAGATGACAGTTATCCATGGTGTGATTTCCTCCCACCTAACCGATCGTTCACCAGAGTGTGGGCGCTATGCTTGGCCCCATTTGTGGCTCTGGTCGCAATGGCGTTCATCCCCCCTGCCAAATAGTTCATGAATATCGGACAATGATCCTTATCATTGCCCTGACCCTTACATTTTATGCACCACATTTCTTCCTGCGCCTCTAACCAGGGCGTCTTATCTTGTTTCAAACTTTGCATCTCTAAGCATAGGTTTTGTAGTTGCGCATGGACTTGATGAACTCCCAACCTTGGATCTTGTATTAGAGTTTCATGCAACCTCATTGTTATCTCTAAAGCTTCAACTTGGGTTGAGATCTTTTGCTATGACAACATCATCCTCAGATGTGGCGTCAAATACGCCACAAACCATGCACGATGTTGCGCATCTATCAGCGTCATGTTAGCCTCGCGAATTGTACCCTTCAATATCTAATTTAGATCCCACGGGGTTTCACCAGGTAGCGTCACGATCTCTTTGAACTCGATGATCGACTGTGTCTCTCATTTTGGCCGACTGAATTCTTTGTTCAACACATACTGGATCTTTGTTATTCCTGCATTCAGATGATCACTATAGTGCTTTATATACCACTTCAATGCACGATCCTGCAATCCGCTCACCAAAATAGCCTTTTTGATGTTATCATCCATAACACCTTGGGCTTCCCACACTGCCCTTACTACGAACTAGAACGGATTTGGTTCATCATTTCCTACGCCTCTAAATACAAGTAACTTGATCGCACTCGCCATTCCAACCCTTGGTGGTGACGGAGGTGGGGTAGGTGAAGATGAGTTTGATGTAGGTGAAGTAGGTGATGGCATGGATAGCGGCGGTATCAACGAAATGTGTTGCTTTATGAATCAGACTACACTTCTCAGAGAGAACCCTGTGATCTCCTCCTCGCTTTCTCGCGAAAATGAAATGAGGGGACTGTACTCTAATCCTTCGGTCCCTCGGTAGCCTCTCCCGCTCCACGTTACCCCAAACATCAATGGATGCGCATAACCCGCTTTTCACATAACAACATTTTAATCCAAGTATTCAATGATTTGATGTACTTACCCCGCGATCCTTAGAGGAAGTACCTTTCTGCTTCGTTATAACTCACAATTGTGTCTATTGCGAATTTAGTGATAAACCATCCTAATTCGATCCAACTAATGATCTACTACCCATGCGATTTTATCTTTAGATACTTCTAGCTTGCACACTAACTCTGGAGTCTACATGATGCGTTGATCCAATCTGCACCTTCCCTGATTGTCAGCTAGCCTCGTGATCCACTCATACAGCTCTGACAAGAAGGACATGAAGAAGATCTTGTGGATTTCGGTGTATATGTATCGTCCAACCACCTTTCCTGAGATATCTATGGATTTCTGTTTCCCTGTGCCACGAACTCTGAAGCTTCTTATTCAACCAATCTTCAATCTCTTTTTTCGTAGGGTTCCAATGTTCCAACATCAAACATCCCTTAGGCAGATCCCAGTCCCGGAAATAGAACCATTTGTTGGCTTGTTGGGGCGTGACCTAGGTTAGGAAGAATTATGAGCTAAACAATCTTGCGCTACTGGCTCCTTTCGGCAACAGTCCATGGAGCGCGGACTGAGGTCTCACTCGAGGTAGCAGGGGAGGGTGTTGGAACCAGGTTTCTGCACCCTTGGGATGTCTTGATGTGGTTTGGAGGGGTCGCAAACTGATTTGCAGCCTCGCACCACTCTACACTTTTGTCAGACTTCCACATAGATCCACACCGATGCGTTTTATTATTAATGATTTTATTATATATCTAATCTACTTCTTAAGGTATCTAAGCAAACATTTACCAGTAACAACCAATCCGCGCAATCATAAATACACATAAATCCAAAACATAGAAACAGATAGATTCGCGATAAAGCACACAATGATTTAGAAATTCTTATCTTTATTTATCTCCTTCTCAGTACCACCAGATCCACCCTACGCACTTAGTTGCAGGGGTCCATGCACATTGCTGCATACTCTACCAGGCCTTTGCGCACATAGCCGCAGAGCCTCTATCTATCTACCAACACCCTTGGCTCGAACTTACAGACGCAGAGATAATATTTCCTTCATAAACCCATAACATTAAGATCCAAAACAAAACTGACTTCTAACCTTAGAGCCTTGCTCTATTTATACATTCCCATGTCCCGCGGACCATGGGCAAGCTGACTCACTTTCTATTTTCTTACATTATTTTTTGGCGGACAACCCTTTGACTTACTCATTACAACTCACGCTCCGTGCATATCGTGGAACCTTTACCATACTATTACCCAAAATTACAGATTTTAAGCCCCAAAACTGTTACGCGGGGCCTCCGCTACCCAACAATCTCGTCAGCCATCATTAGGAACTCAAGTAAAGAGTCCCTAATGATAGGTGATGAAATTGCTAGTATGAAAAAACTAATATGAAGGTGATTACAAGCTCTGCAAAATATACACTCATAAACATTTAAATCAAATAAAATATAAACTAAATTAGTATGTTATTTTTAGGAAATTTCTCATAAATAATAATTAAATTAAAGATAATATCACATTTAAAATTATACAAATATATATTACCATTAATAATATTAAATAAAATACAATTACCTAGAATTTTGATATACCGGGATTTGGATTGATGGTGAATTGGTGCATTGTTAAGGCACTCCATGTGATAGGTGACTAGTTCAAATCCCCCATGGGTCTTACCTACCAAAAACAATTTGATATACCTATTAAATAATATTGTTGAAAGCAATTACAATAAAAAATATAGAATATATCACTTGTTTTATAAATAAAAAGAAAATCACTCCTACCATAAATAAAATAAAGTAAATTAAAATACTTTATGTGTTTATAAAATTATATTTCAATTGAGGGTAATTATAGATAGACATCAATCCATAATAAACATGATTATTATAAATCATTATACGTCTCAAATTATTAAAATAGAAAAAAATATATTATACATACATATGTGTATATGTGAAACAAAAATTTTAACAATAAAAAAATAATCCTACTTTCAAGCCACCATGGCATATCTAGCTCATGGTCTTAAATAACATATAATAATAAAATAACCATGTTGAAAAACCTTTAAAACATACTTAAACACAAAGTAGATAAGAGGTCAAACCCATCAAGAGGTAGGTATAGTAATAAATGGTATGGCTTTGAGAGAAAACTTCATGAATTGCATTACATTGTCATGTTATGTTGTTAATTTTATTTATCTACATGAGCACGCGCATGTGCATTAAGTTGTCTTTTTTTTTGGCATTGTTTCTTACTACCTATTTTTTTTTCTTTTTGCATTTTTCATGTTTTTTTCATTTCATTGAGCCTAGTTTTATTATATCTATATCTATATTATATATATATATATATCTTATATATATATATATATATATATATAATATATATATATATATATAATTAATATATATTATACTATAATATATATATATTATATATATATACTATATATATTATATAATATATATATATATATTATATTAAAGAAATACCACTTACCTTGAACGTACTCCTTACTCGTTAGCTTGTTTTTGGAAGAGAGAAACAACGTCCTCAGAAAAATAAATAGCAGATCAAAATAGTTGCTCTGCCATCGGCGTAAGGAGATGATTACCATGGTTTCATCCCAACCTATTTATCTTACCCTGCATTCAAAGAAAATTTGTTGGCTAGGCCATTCACACACAACAAAAATTGAAAAAAAAAAAGAAACCAAGAGAAATCAATCCAAATACTCCATGCAATCAAAACCCCATGAAGAAAAAGAAATCAGCATGGCCATTCTAATGAACAAACACAACAATAAACAAGCCAAGCCAACTCTTACACAAATGTCGCTGAGAGATGAAACCACTAATGTGTTTGTTTACACAAAAAACTTTAAATAAGCTCAGTTTACAACGGTCACCCAGTCTATTAACTTAATTTAAAAAACAAAAAAAAAGGAGCCCGCTGTTTTTCAACCTTTTAATCCAATCGAAATCTGTGAATCATGACATCAATGTTTTCTTAATTAAACATCTGGTTATAGACCAATCAAACTAACCGCTTTGCCGTTCATTTTAATGCTAATACAAATGGGAAAATTTATAATCGTTTGACATTTCATAGGGTTCTAGCGTTCCAACATCAGAGATCCCCTAGGCAGATCCCAGTATCAGAAACATAACCATTTGTTGGCTTGTTGGGGCCTAACCCAGGTTTGGAAGAATTATGAGCCAAACAAATCCTGCGCTACTAGCTCCTTTCGGCAACAGTCCACGGAACACGGACTGAGGTCTCACCCGAGGTAGCAGAGGAGGGTGCTGGAACTAGGTTTTCGCACCCTTGGGATGTCTTGATGTGGGTTGGAGGGGTCGCAAACTGATTTGCGGCCTCGCGCCACTCTACACTTTTGTCAGACTTCCGCATAGATCCACACTGATGCGTTTTATTATTAATGATTTTATTATAGATATAATCTACTTCTTAAGGTCTCTAAGAAAACATTTACCAGTAACAACCAATGCGCACAATCATAAATACGCTTAAATCCAAAACATAGCAACAGATATATTCGCGATAAGGCACACAATGATTTAGAAATTCTTATCTTTATTTATCTCCTTCTTAGTACCACCAGATCCACCCTATGCACTCAGTTGTAGGGGTCCATGCACATTGCTGCAGACTCTACCAGGCCTCTGCGCACATAGTTGCAGAGCCTCTATCTATCTACCAACACCCTTCACTTAGACTTACAAAGGCAGAGAGAATATTGCCTTCATAAACCCATAACATTAAGATCCAAAACAAAACTGACTTCTAACCTTAGAGCCTTGCTCTATTTATACATTCCCATGTCCCGTGGACCATGGGTAAGCCGACTCACTTTCTATTTTCTTACATTATTTTTGGGCGGAAAACCCTTTGACTTGACTCATTACAACTCGTGCTCCGTGCACCTTGTGGAGCCTTTACCATACTATTACCCAAAATTACAGACTTTAAGCCCCAAAACTGTTACGCGGGGCCTCCGCTACCCAACAATCTCGTTAGCCATCATTAGGAACTCAAGTAAAGAGTACCTAATGATAGGTGATGAGACTGCTAGTATGAAAAAACTTATATGAAGGTGATTACAAGCTCTGCAAAATATACACTCATAAACATTTAAATCAAATAAAATATAAACTAAA
>APFE030890156.1:128367-153127 GCA_000404065.3 Pinus taeda | reverse complement strand
AAAAATATAAGTAAAGTGGAGGTATGGTAAATAAATAAAACGTTTTTTTATACTTACTCAAAAGGTATGGTAAATAACTAAAAATATAAATAAACTAGACATATGGTAAATAAATAAAACCTCTTTTTATATTTAGTCCATAACTCTCGTTTTATTTATGAAGGCTCAAGAAACAGGTTTTATTTAAGTGAATCCTATGGGCCAAATACCATAATTGTAAAAGAGGTATGGTAAAATAATACAAATATAAATAAATGAGAGGTATGGTAAACAAATAAAACAATTTTTTTTATATTTACTCCATAAGTCACCTTATATTTACGAACGCTCAAAAAAATGTGTTATATTTAGGTGAAACCTATGGGCAAAATACTATGGGACAAATACCATGGATTAGATTGTTATTAATACCATGCAAAAAAACATTATTAACCCTAATATTAGTATTAATAAAAATAAAAATGGCACATGGTATTGACCCATGGTATTCACCAAAATGGCACATGGTATTGACCCATGGTATTCACCTGGAATGTAGCCTATTTAAATGGGGGAATTAAACCATCATAGATCCATCTTTACTTAGATCTACTAACCCCGAGAGGTATCAAATATCGTGATATGCAAACTAGCATAGAGTGAAAAAATATTTGATCCCTCTCAAGGCTTGGTGGATCAAAGTAAAAATGGATGTTGTAATTTAATGTATGCTAAACATTTTATCTTGGTTAAAATAAAAAATAAAATAAAACTCAACTATTAATTTTATTAATTTTTATAAATTACTAATATTAATTTTTAAGCTCCAGGTTTATGATAACCCATGTAATCCAAGATCTTACAAGATTTTATAATTGAGTAAAATATTCGCTATGCCTGGTGAGATATTCGCCAACAAATTATATATACATATTATATTATTGCATAAAATCACCTTCCATTTTTTCCCATATACCATGGAGATTTGCCCATTTATTATACTTATAAATTTAGGGGGGGTTCTTAAAATTTTCCCTGCACATATGTATTTGTATCTAAAAGAAAATGGAGGTTGTAGCTATGCATATAGTCTATTAGTTTCTTTGTTCTATTGCTACTTTGGCACATGTTAACATTGAGATATCCTAGGATGACTATTGGTTTACAAATAGATATATTGCATAATGTTTTTTCAACAATATTTAGTATATTAGGAAATGTGGCATAGGGTTTTTCATAGACATTGATAATTATAATTTGTATTCCATGTAGAATCATACTTTCCATATATGCTTCTACATTGTCTTCTTGAAACTTCATATGTTCAACAATTCTTATGTTTTCTTTGAAGCATGTGAGCAATCCATATTTGTAATGGCTTCATATGAAATTGAAGGTTTTGAACTTTGTTGCAGCATATATTGTTTCAAATGTGTCTCTTGTAAACAAAAAATGTCATCATCCATCAAATCATAGTCATTTAGAGCATCATTGATAGAGCTTTCTAGGTTACGAGTGTTTAGAGAGAGAACTAATGTGCATGAATGTGTGTGCAAATTTAATAATTGTAACGAGTGCCCATTTTGCAGTCTATCATAGATGGTCAATTTCAATTGCTATTTGTTTCTTAACTTTGAAGTTTTGTTTCTGTAGAGGTTTTAACAGGAACAAGGATTGCAACTTCCTAACACGAGACAAGGTTGTGTAGACTAGTCCATGAGCCCATATTATAGTAGGATCAAATGTAAGGTTGTCTAGTTTGAGGCCTTTTTATCTATGTATTGTGTGTGCACATGCAAATTGAACAGGAAATTGTTTTCATATTTTGATATATATTGTCTTTGTTAATGTTGTTATTATTCTCTCTACTTGTAATATGGAGATCGTCCAATCTTCGAAAATGCCTTCACTAAATAAGTGAGCCAATTTTCTTGCTTGGCCATGTCCTATGTTTGTATCAAACAACTTGATCCATATGACATAAATTTCATGTGTTTTTGTATAGGCTTTAATGATTCCATCTACTCCATTAACAAGGACATCTTATGAATTATAATTTCCAAGATAGAGCTCAATTAACATATTTAATTTCATGACTATTTCTAAAGGCAATGTTGTTTTATGTAAATGTGAAGGGAAATCATTGTAGTTTTATTTTTCTTAGTCAATTGTAATGATGAAAATTTCGTCACGAGGAACAATTAACAATATTTTTTTATTGTGCAAAGAAACATATTGATTTTTATAAAAAAAAGTTAAGGGCAATAAGGGTAAATAGGTGTAGTCCTAACACAATTTTTGTTCAAATATACTAGATCATCTTTTGTTTGAGTGTTTGCTAGGATTCTATTTGTTAGAAATTAATTAACGGAACAATGAAATACACAAAATATTGTGGAAACAGAAATAAAAAAAAACATAAAACAAGAGAGACACAGATATATGTGGTTCACCCAACTTGGGTTATGTGCATGAAGAAACAACCAATCCTTCCTTTTATATTATCCAGAAAAATGAAGAGATACAACCGACAAGAGATCTATTGTAATTTCCTCTTTGATCTCACACATCCTCCTCTCTCTCTCTCTATTAGAATAATCATATACAACTATAATACAATTCCCTCAAATAATCAAGGGTTTCATTCTAGGGAAAACAACCTTAAATTAACATAACTTCTACCGTAAGATCATACACCTAATGAATGAACCAGATTGGCTATGAAATTATAATATTTTACAAGGAAAATTTTCATCTATTTTTAGCTTTAGGGGCATTATGCTTGAACAACCACCTGGGGGGGCCTCATAAAATTTGTCGTCACCCCCCGACAGTGATTAAACGAGTGGTGTTGTTGCCCCATTTGGAACAAGGATCCAATGTGACTAAAACAAAAATATCTGAACAATCAAGAAGATAATCAGGTTGCACACCCAAAAATCTCCCACTTGGACACTAATTATAGAAACTCCACCGTTGCTTCACTTGTTGGAAAATGCTTCCAGTATGGACTTGGCTATTTCTCATCTTGATCATCATACTTGAAGACTAATTGAAACTGAGAATAATCTCAATTTCTCGTTGGTTACATCTTTTGTTAACATATCTCTAGGATTCTGACTAGTGTGTGTATTTTCTAGCTTCAAATGCCCATCTTACAACACTGACTATATGAAATGGTACTTGATATGTATATTTTTAGTCTAGGAATGAAATGTTGATTTCTTTTCACGATGAATGGTACTATGGTTTTCATTGTATAACCTGCCCATCTCCTGCTTCTTTCCCAACTCATCCATAAACCTTCGTAACCAAATCATTTTTTTACTGGCCTCTGTAATAACAACATACTTTGCTTCTACTGTTGAAAGTGAAACATGGTTTTAAAACTTTGAAACCCAATTAACAATTTTCCCACCTATAGTAAACACATACCCTGTGGTTCTCCTCCTATTATCTCTATCACCTGCCATATTTTCATCAGCGTATTCCTCTATAGCAATGTTTGAACCACCAAAGAAAAATACTTGATTTGTGGTACCTCTCAAATACCTAAGAATCCACTTCAGTGTCATCTAATTCTCTTTTCTTGGATTTTTCATATACCTGCTTACAACTCCCATTGCACTTGCAATATCAAGCCTTGTGTAGACCATTGCATACATTAACCTTCCAACTACTGATGCATATGGAACTTTACACATATAATCCATATCTTCCTAGGTCTTGGAACACATCTCCTTACTTAATTTGAAATGGTTAGCCAAAGGTGTACTAACTTGCATTCCATTCTGCATATTAAATCTTTCCAACATCTTTTCTATGTACCCACTCTAAGACAATGATAATTTGAAATTTTTCCTATCTCTAGTTATTCTCATACTAAGGATTTGTTGTACAACTCCCAAATCCTTCATTGAAAATAAATTTTCCAATTTTCTTTTGAGCACATTTATTTCCTGCATGTTAGACCTTGCAAAAAGCATTTCATATCCATCCAATAGCAATATAATATAGTTTCCATAATTTTTTGTTTTAATATTGACATAATGGTCAGAGTGCCATCTAATATAACCTTATTTAGAAATAAACCTGTCAAATTTTAGGTACCACTACCTTGGAGCCTGTTTTAAGCCACACAAGCTCTTCTTCAGTTTGTACACTAATTTCTCATTTCCTTTGACCCCATACCCTTATGGCTTCTGCATATATATTTATTCCTCTAAAACCCCATGGATAAAGGATGTATTTACATCTAAATGATCAATATGCAAATCTTCTACTACCACTAGACTTAAAATGGTTCTGATTGAAGTCATTTTAACAACAAAATAAAAAAATTCCATCAAAGTCTATACCATTATTTTGTGTAAACCCGTTCACCACATGTTATAGCTCCAAATCTCACTCTTGAGGTTTTTGATGCTGCACCCATGGCCTAGGGCAACCCCTCCTTCCAAACCTGGTTCCAAATTTAAAAAACAGTGTTTTATTCCATATACGCGACATTGCCTTGAGCTAAATGCGTGTATACGCGGGTCTGTGTATACCCAACCCGCGTATATGTTTAAAAACACTTAAAAAAAATATCATTAATTTCGGGCGGAGATCACGGATTTTACCTGTTGATTACCTGTTAGTTCTCGTGGCCCAGCTATTTCCAACGAATTCCCAACTAAAAAACTACTTTAGGAGAAGTATAAAAAGGCTTCTATGGGAAGGCCAAAAGGAGGAGAGAAGAGAGAGAAAGATTACTATGCTAAGATTTCCCTGACCAGGTCTGAAGATCCTTGTGCCTCCTGCACTTCCCCCATTCTACAGGAAACCCTTGTTTCCTTGTGTGTGTTGATGATTTCATACTACTTGAGAGATCATGGAGTAAGTCATGGAAGGAGTTTGTTAAAGGCTTGAGACTGGACGAATCTGGGAGATGGTTCCGCTTGGAGCCTACGAAAGGACGAATCAGGTGAAATTATTCCTTTTTTGTACTTTATTTGTCTATAATAAAAGAAACACATGTCTTTGTTCCTGATATAGATCTTCTTCATGTTATGATATTCATATTATCATTCATACGTGAATGGTTGTTTAATTGCATAACTAACTACCTTTCCTTATAATAAGAAGATGGTTTCTTTATGATGTTTAGTCCATATATTGTTGTACTCCCTTGAATTGATTGTTTTATAGGTCAAAGGAGAAAAAGGAACTCCAAGAAGGGTTTGGACCTTGGAAGGCTCTTCTCAAACATAGGACCTACAGTATGCCCCCTATCGCAGAGTTTTCTTATAGTAGCATTATGACTGTATGGAATGTGTGTTTCTTTGCATAGATAACCTCCAGTCTGCTAGGGTATTCACCCAAGACCCTAGGGGAGTTTATCCCACAACAGAATTGGCGACTCCGGTGGGGACAACACTATTGTTGTTCCTAGTTTGGGTGTATTCAAGCCAATCAGGGCTCAGTTGTTTGTTTATCTTCTGTTACTGTGTAGTCAGTGCCTAAATTGTGAGCTTTGATCAGTTTTTTCTAGACCTTTTTTTTAGTTTTTCTTGAAAGATTTTTTATACGTTGGTTTCTCTGTTTACAAAAGTGTATATACGCATCTTTCCTCAAGTGAACCTGCATATACGCAAGTTTCCTTAAGCCTTGTCACGTATACACGCATCTGTGTGCAAACATAGTCGCGTATATCTTTAATTTTCAAGATTTCTAAAATTTGTTTGTTTCTGGAAGATAGTATGTTGGTCTGATTCAGTTTGGAACAATCACTGTTCTATCACAGTCTTTAGTTTTACAGCAAGCGTCTTGTTTCAAATTCTCTCTGATTGTGAAAAGGTTGGTCTTGTTTGTTTTTCTTGCAAACGTCATTTATTTTTGCTTAAGCACACAAGGTTTCTCGCAAGGAATCTTGGCTGCTCTGTGTATTCAGGGCAGAAAGATTGATTTCAATCTCTGTGTTGAGTTTTGTTTTAATGACTTTATTGTTTGCATGTTTGAACTAGTTTTATAACCATTTGCTTTTCTTGCTTTCTGAAAGTTGTTTGTTCACGCTTTCTTGAAATTTGTCTTTTCAATCTTTTGGTTTCCATTGCGAAGCTCGTCTCGCTGCTTTTCGATTGTTAAGAGCATTTCAAAGCACCTTTTTTGTTGATTTTCCACTTGTTTTGTGTCGCAAACTCGCAAAGTGCTTCATTGCCTACTTTTTTTCGGTCATCAAGTTTCAGTCTTGTTAGAGCATTTTTGAAAAGTTGTTTTTCAGTTGCTTTTGAAGGAAACTTCTTGAAACTTTGTTTTTCTTTCTTGAACTTTGTTTTGATTGAGTTTTCCTTTTTGGTTGAGTGAAAGTGTCTATTTGTCTGTCTTCATCTTGCTTTTAGTGCTTATATGAAATAAGCAACAAAAACTTATATTCCATCTAAACATTTAAGTGGAAAATCTAAAATCGATAAACAAGCAACTTTCATCTTTTGATTTAAGAGTAGTTTTGAATTTTTCATCGGCATGTACTTGTTGCATTAGGATTAGTTTGTGCATCTTTCTAGGCATTTATAGTTTTGTTAGCTTTTGTGAGTGTGAAGTTTGAAGAAAAGAAAAGAAAAAGTTGTAGCTTTATTTGAAGTTCCTCTGAACCCTATAGAAATTGCTTTTCATCGAAAAACGAAAACAAGTGCATTTGCGTGTAGTTTGGTTTTTATTAATTTCTTTTGCGTCAAAACACCACTAGATTCACTTTCGTTTATCCCTTGACTTAAATAATAGCCCATTAAAATCAAGCACTAATTTCAAATATACTAGAACTTTATATTTGTCGAGTTAGATACATCAACAAGTTTTACCTTAGATTAGATGAGTTGAGAGTTAACTCTCGAAGGCCATTTTAAACTGTCAAACATAGGAGTCCGAATAGTGAGTGAAAATCCAATAGCGTTAGGAAGAGCAAGAAAGCTCCGGATCTGGGAGTTAAGCATGAGGGTCTATAAAGACGGGGAAGAGAGATACCCCCTCTCCTACTTGTCCGAACTTACCTCACCACTGTTCCGCGTGGCTTCTGATATGAGTTGGTAACCTTAGTTACTACTCCTAGGGATCTACACAGGTGGCTGCGGAGGGGAATCCCGTGGCACCTAAGGTCGACGTTGTATCACTCTCAATGGTACTACTAGAGGGCACCATTACGAAGCTTGGGGGCTTGCACCGGCGCAGGCTGTTGTTAGGAGGTCAGCGTAACTTCCTCTGTTACCTTCGCTGATAGGACTGGGCCGTCATTATCCCAGGCTATCTTCGGAAGGCCCCTTACTTCACTTTCTCATATTTTGGTGTCCGGTCCTAATCACCCAGAGTGGAAATACTTGGAAGTTGTTTGACTGGATGATATCTTGAGGGACTTTATAGTGTGTTCTCTATGCTCCTAGTTGGTCTAGATTTCAATTTTTTGAGTCTTTAGTTAGATCTTAACAAAAAACTCAAAGTGGCTGATTGATCGCCAAGACGATCTCGAATACTTCATGGTCTTTCACCACCGTGTTTAGAGCATTCACCTAGAAGGTGCAGAGGTAATACTACCGGTGGGTTTCGTCCCATGCCAGCTGACGCATTGGGGATTGATCCTCCCCTCGGGGGCATCAGTGTTCAAGATAGACCTGGTACTTCCACAGGACAAGAGAGAAATACTCCAGTACTTTCTCGAGTTCTCTTATGGACGTAAGATAACATAGAGGTAGAAGAACTCCCAGAGTCGTTAGTGGCTCTGAATTCTCCCCTACCTCTTAGTCATCCGGAAGTATTACAATACGTTGTGTCTCCAATGCATCAACCATCAAGTCTAGGTAACATTACGCAATTACCATTGATGACCACTACTGGAAGCATGGCTTCTATTACAAGTGATATGACTGTGCAAACTCCAATATCTGTACAAGGGGGAGGAACTATTTCCATCCCCTCCGCTTCTTTATTTGGGTCTTTTGCTAGCACATCTTTAGTTGGGTCTACCTCCATTCCTTCTACGCGTGGAAACTCCCAAACCAATGCTTTTAGTTCTTGATTTTTCCCATTTGGCACCCATTCACAGGGTATTCCGTCAGTTCCGTTTAGTGCCGCCACATCCATGATTGGTCGATCGAATTCATTTCAGGGTTTTCCTTTTGGAAGTGGTCATATACCACATTCCAACCCAACAATTGGATCTATGCCTTTCCTCTTCTTTAGGACAAGGTAGCAATCCTTTTCAAGGTTGGGCTAACCCTGCGGTTAGTAGTATGGGAATTGGGAATTCGTTTCTTGGCCAACAAGGGAATAGGTCGTACTCCACGGTTAGTTCATTTCGATGTATTCCTCCCCTAGCCTCTGCTTAGTATCCTTATCAGGGGTTGTTTGCTCTTTATAATCCTTTAGGAGGAAGCTTCGCCGTTTATGGAGGTTTTTTGGCCGGAGTTGGTCAAACTCCGAGTTATGTTGGATCACAAGGCATGCCTTTTGGTCTAACTGGTTCTATAGGTTACTTTGGGTAGCCTGGTGCCTTCCAAAATCTAGGCCAATCTTTTCAGAACTTTGGGAGTTCCGCCCAGTCTGGGTGGAACCCCCAAGGTCCTCCTAGGCTTCCATTTCTGGCAACTTTGAACTTGCCAGACCTCACAAATTTAACAAACGATCCAATCAAATATAATCCAGCCTGGCCTTCGGTCCCAACCAAACTCCCTTTGGACATTCCAAAATTCGAAGAGAAGAGCAGTGAGGATCCAGGTGACCATGTGACCACATTCCATTTGTTGTGCTCGTCAAACTCCCTTATTGATGATTCAGTTAGGTTGAGACTTTTTCAGCGCACCTTGATTGGTAATGCGGCCAAATGGTATATAGAGTTGCTAGGGGGCATCTTTACATCTTTTTCCGACTTAGCTAATATTTTCTTAAATCATTTCCATTTGCTCATCCGTTATGATGCCAGAACTGAACTTCTAACCAATTTTCGTCAGGACACAACAACTCACATTTCTAACCATATTCAGGAATGGAGACAAAGAAAGAGGCTAATTAAAGCTGAAATCCCTCCGGAGTACCGTCTCGAATGATTTTTGAAATCTTTACAACTTGATATCGCTAAGGATGTCTCAATGTCCGGATTTTACTTCGAGGAGCAAGCTATTTTTAGGGCCCAACAATTAGAATTGGTCTACTCTCAGTATGTGATCCTACAAAAATACTTGCCAGATGCTCCTGGGTCAAAGGTTGACATAGCCAAGTCGAAGCTAGGTCCCCATGAGGATGGTATTGTTGGATCGTTAGACACGAATGAGGTGAACTTGTTGAGCCAATTGCAATAGTTGTCATTTCAAATTGCTTCAAACAACCAAGTCACATCATCTACTACTTCATCTTCCCAACCCTCTTTGATTAATGTCATCCAATCTAATAACCCCAAAGGAAATCAAAAATCCAATGGGAAAAAGAAAGGACGAGGTAAGAAAAAGAATTAGGATGGGAAGGTTGACACAAATAAATCCGGCAATAATGCTGGTGGGGGTAGAAATGAGTCTAAAAAGAAAGTCAAGTTTCCATGCAAGTTATCTAGTGGAGACCATTTAACTCATCTCTGCCCGAAGATTCAGGACACTCAGCGCTTGTTAGGGCAGCAAGGGGCTTCTAGTTCTCAAGCTGTGTTAACCAACCCTTTTCCCCAAGGGTAACAATTGCTTGCTGGCGCGAGTTCAAATCCTGGTACCTCCTAAGGGGGCAGCCAGGAAGGGGAAAAATCATCGAACGTTTTCATGATGGGTTCTAATGTACACGTGGCTACTCGGTCACGTGATTACGGTGAAGCCAAAACTTCCAAGGACAAAACTGCTCCCAGAAATACTGACCTTCATATTGAGCGACCCCCTATTGAGACTATACCACGGATACCAAAAGTTTCCGCTAAACGCGCGACTATCAATCATAATGCTAGGGCCGCCCAGAATTATTCCATTGTGGAGGATCTGGCCCAGAGTCCATGCGCCATGTCCGCTTTAGAGGTTCTCCAGTCATGTCTGGAAGTGCTTTACTCTCAGCAATTGGGGCAGTTGATCCAACCAACTCTTTAGTGCTCACTTTTGACATATTAAATGTCAAAAAGCGACTCCCTCATCACATGGATTTCCAGATAAAGTATACATACCAAAATATTAATATTTTTCACACCGTTATTGATGAAGGAGATTCCACGTATGTCATGTCGATGTCTTGCTGGAAGGCCATTGGATCTCCTTCGGTTGTTCCTTCACCTACCCTTTTGACTGCGTTTGATGGGAATTCTCATAAGCCGCATGGGATTATCCCGACCTTTCCTATATGTGTTGGAGGAATGGTCTTCAATGTTGAAGTAGAGGTCATAGATGCTAACGTAGACTATAATCTCCTCTTATTAAGGAATTGCGTATACAATATGGATGCCGTCGTTTCGACTCTATTTTGTGTCATCTTCTTTCCTCATGAATGGAAAATCGTTAAGGTTGATCAATTGGATTATTTTCCAGTTGATCCTCAAGAAAATTCTGACTCTACTGTCCCCTTAGTGGATAATTCTCGCCCGCTTACGAAGAATCTAGGAGTTGGGATGTATTCCTCATTGATGGGTACCTTTGAGTTTCCCTGTCCTATCACACGAATCATTGTCGTTTCATCATCCAAGGAGTCTCCTCTTGAAGGGTTCTTCCGAACTCATTATTTTTTGGACCCTTGGACCTTTCCTTCACCTATGACCACATTAGCTGAAGGAAAAGTAAATGGAATGGCATCCTCTATGTCTGCAGCTGAGCTTAGATACCAGTCTATCTTTAAATCTGTAGACGACCACTCCACTCCTTCTTCCGAAGAGGAGTTTGAGGGTTATGTGGCCCCGGCATGGGCCTTTGATTCCACCACCACCTTGGACTGCTTAGATATAGTTTTACCTTTTGAAGAAGCAATCCTTGAAGTGATGATGGTGTAGATCGACCTTGGGAAGACTTACACCATCGTTCATATTTCCTTCCTCCACTGCGGGAAGTGGAAGCTAGGTTCTCCAAGCTATTCACTAATGATGTTTCTAAGATATCGAATCCTTTAGCTCCAGCACACTTTCATGCCGAAGGTATTATGTCAGTGATCTCATAAACAATATCTATAAACATCTCTAGGGACCCTAACGTGATTGAGAATCTCTTCATCAGAATTGAATGTTCCCTTGAAGAAGTGCAAATTTACACTGACCTTTTCAAGGAATTTCGAGATGTATTTGCTTAGTCTTATGAGGAAATGCTTGGCATTGATCCTTCTATAGTTCAGCATGAGATCAAGACGTACGAAAATGCTAAGCCGGTTCGTCAAAGACTTCGACCGGTTAATCCTAGGAAAGCGACAACCATTAAAGCCGAAGTAGACAAGCTACTGAAGGCGGGTTTTATATACCCTGTTCCTCTTACCGATTGGGTTTCTAATCCAGTCCTTGTAGATAAAAAGCAAGGAACAATCCGAGTATGCATCGACTTTAGGGACTTAAAACAAAGCTTGTACAAAAGATAATTACCCCATGCCATTCATTGATAAGATTATTTTTGAGTGTGAGGGTAATGAGACTTTTTCCTTCATGGATGGTTTTTCTGGTTATAATCAAATTTCCATCCATCCTGAAGATCAACATAAGACGACTTTTATATGTCCCTGGGGTACCTTTGCATACAGAAAGATGCCGTTTGGTCTCAAAAATGCTGGAGCCCCTTTCCAGCAGGCCATGTCATATGCTTTTCACGACATCAAACATATCATCGAGGCATACTTGGATGATCTCGCTACTCGTTCTCGAAAAATAATTGATCATCCCAATCACCTTCGAATGGTTTTTGAGTGATGTCGTTTTTATAAAATTTGGTTGAATCCTAACAAGTGCGTTTTCACAGTTATGTCCAGTCGGTTATTAGGGTTCATCATGTCAAATGAATGGATTAGGGTTGATCCCTTCAAGGTAGAGGTGATAGTCCAGTTGCCTCCCCCGTCCTCCATTCGTAAACTTCAAAGTATTCAAGGGAAGGTTAACTTCTTAAGACAATTTATAGCGAACTACGCCGAGATCACCAAAGGGTTTATGCGTTTTCTCCGCAAAGGGGTTCCATTCATGTGGGACGACTTTGCCCAACGCTGTTTGATACTTTGAAAAAGGCATTAGTCTCTGCCCCGCTTTTGAGTCCACCGGATTATGGTAGGGACTTCCTTTTATATCTCGCTGCAGCAAAATCAACCATTGGTATGGTTCTTGTTTAGGAAGACAATGCTCTCACAGATCATGTGACTTATTACTTGAGCCGAGGCTTGATAAGTCCTGAACTTCACTATTCTTCGGTTGAGAAGTTGGCCTTGGTGGTTTTCCACGCTGTCCATCGGCTCCGTCATTATATTCTGCTACGCAAAACTTTTGTCTTGGCAGCGGTCAACCCATTTTAGTTTGTCCTCAGTAGGGGAGTGATTGGGGGAAATATAATCGATGGATTGTCATTCTACAATAATTTGATCTCGAGTTCTTGTTCGCCAAGTCCAAGAAATCTATGGTTTTTGCCGAGCTAATTTCCGAGCTGCCTTGTGGAGAGGATACTGTTTACAGGGAAATTTTTCCCGACGAACACGTATTCCTCATCTCTTCACTCGACCATTGGTATGGAGATATCATTGTTTATCTCCAGACTTCGAAGTTTCCCTCTACTTTCTCTAAGGATGAACGTCGCAAATTACGTCACCTTGCTAAAAATTACGTTATCATTGGTGATGCATTATATCGTCGAGGGTTTGATTCAATCCTTCGGTGCTGCTTAACCTTAGAGGAGGTAGATTCAGTGCTAAATGATTGCCACATCGGAGCTTGTGGTGGTCATCTATCAGGGCTTGCTACAACTCAGTGTATCTTGCGTGCCGACTATTTTTGGCCTTCGCTATTCAAAGATTATGTTGAAGTGGTTAAACGCTGTCACCCGTGCCAAGTTTATACTCGGAAGATGCGCACACATCCAGCTCCTCTTTTTCTCATTTTCACTTTCGGTCCCTTTACTAAGTGGGGTATTCATTTTATCACTTGTCATCCGCCTTCACCAGCAAATCACAAGTATATTATCGTGGTTGTAGACTACTTCACGAAGTGGGCTGAGGCCATGCACACTTAATAAAATGATAATGAAACAACGACATTGTTCCTTTTTAATCAGATTATCTCAAGGTTCGCTATCCCAAGAGAGATTGTCACTGACCATGGAAGTCATTTCCAGAATCAACTAATGTCCGAATTGGCTCTCAAACTAGGTTTCCAGCAGGAAAATTCGTCTCCTTATTATCCTCAGGCCAATGGACAGGTCGAGGTAGTAAACAAAACTCTTAAAACGATCCTGCAAAGGACAATTGATAAAAATAGATCCAATTGGCATCTTATGTTGTATCTGTGATGCAAGTGTAAACCTGCAAACCCATAATATTTATACCCTATGCTTATAAAAATGCATCTCAGCTTTCACCAAACCAAAAACCTCATTTATAGGCAATCAAATTCACACATCATATCAAAATTACAATTTAATCACTTGTTAATTAATAAAGCTTTAAGCCCTGCGGCCACACATATACACATACACTGAAAATGATTTAATTCTCTGCCCGAGCCTTGGCCAGAACTCAAAATCATACACATGCACCTTTTAAAATCGGAATTCTCAAAGATCAATTGCTCCTCTTAAAATTTACGTAGAACCAAACCCGCATACTGAGAATCGCACTATCCTCCACTGAGAATTATTCAACAACAATTCAATAGATTCTAATACAATGATGCCTTGAGTTGCTCCCTTTTCTGACTGCGCAGAAGGAAGTGCGCTTAGGGAAAGAGACTTCATAATATGTGATTGAGCTGATGATCTAATTCGATATCATGTTCCCCCCGGTTCTCTCCAACAACTTCTTCTCGGGTTGCACGTTACCTCGTTTACCATACAACCAAACACACTGCACCTTAACTGGAAAGTGAATAGTGTCGCTACTGCCTTCGCCAAAGTGAGAAATGTGTAAGCATGATCCAGAGGGGATAATTAAGCCAAGATATTGGGATCACAAGCTGCCAACACTTCTCTGAGATAGATTCGACTTCCTCACAATTCGCGTTAATAGCTTCAAAGGATTCAATGGTATCTGCGGGGACTACGCTAATGTCATCGTCCATCATTCTCAAAAAAATTCAAACTGTTGTATCGATATAGAGCCCTATCTACAAATTTCTACTACTCTGCACAAATAGCTAGAAAAACCATAAACTACAACAATGACGCTCTTTTGAGCCCGTGGTTGCGAATTCAACTGGTCACCACACGTAATTCTATTCTGCACAATAAAATAAGAACGCCACGATCCTTCTTTGTCCACAATTCAGTGTTCGACAAAAAAAACAAGGAATTAACCATGCATATACAACGTATAAGAATTCACAATTCCACCGAGATTCGAACCTGTCCATCCATTGTCACCCAATATACTTTAATACAAAGTTAAATATATATCACATGAAAATCAATTACGCCATGTTAAAACTGCGGAAATTCTAAAGTATTACAGCGACTTAAAAAATTCATATTAACAAGATAGCATTTAGTTTCTTTCTCAGAATGTGAGAGAAGGTTTCCATTATCACACTTCTGGCATCGCTCCTCTCTCTGATGAGAGCTTTGCTGCCTCTTTATTTATAATTAAGGATAGGCCTTCTCGATCCTTATCCAATACAAAAACATGCTTTACATAACGATTTAGACATAAAAGCTTTAAATCTCTACATGCAATGCATACATCTGACAAAAAGCATCTTGAGGCTTTATTCCATCTTTTCCCTGTTTTAAAATAGAAAAGCCTCCTTATCAATTAATGATCCATATCCATTCCTTTTTTGCCTAAAAGCTCTCCCTAGTTTTATTTTTTTATTTTGAGAATATCTAATTAAATCACACTTAAAAGCCTAAATATTAAACTGACTTGGAACATAGGAAACTAATTCCAAAAATGCATAACCCCCTATGTCTATTATTTGCAATGATTTCCCTTGGGCTAAATGCTCCTGCATAAGAATCCCAAGGTAGAAAATATTCATGATCTCCTGATCATGTGTCTTCTGGTCTTGGTTTTCCTGGATCCCACACTTTGTTCTGCAAGTCATCATGTGCTATTGCTCGCTGCCTTTCTCCTGGTTTCCACACTTTATGTTGCATCTATCTACTGGCTGTGCTCTCGCAATCTTCTGCTGTCTTTCTTTCGCTGCTTCTCCTTTGTTTCACTGCTGCTGGTCTCTTCCGAGATTCCTTCATCATCATCCGCCTCATCAGTTCAATTTGTTTGTCTTACAGACTTTCTCCAGCATCTTCAATAAGACCTGTACTCACAAAACAATTGTTAGAATAAAAACATCAGGCATCAATGCCTTGTACTCCTTTGCCAACATTTCAGTATGTTGTTCTGAATCCTCCTCCACTATCAGCACATTAGTATGCTGATCCAAACTTTCCAAAGAATCCTCTGAAGAACTATCAAGACTGTCAACCAGTCTTTCTCTCTTATCATATGCTTCCATGACATCTTTCTGTACTCGTTCACTGTACTGAACTCTTTCATCTGCTGCAATCTCCTTATCATACTCTAGATTCTCCAACCAGTATTCCAACAATGCAATTTCTCTGTGGCATTGTTGGAGCATACCATCATCACCTGCATTCATCCATAAACTTTCAGTTTGCACAAAATGTTCAACAGTATCAACTGTTACTTCCCTTATCTGTGCTTCAGACTGATTCTCTTCTTCAACATCCATAAGAACTTCCTCTTGTGCTGTAACAGTTTCACAAGATTGCACATCCTCCTCAGTAAAACCTGTAATCACATCACAATTGTAAGCTACAAAAATACATGGTTTTACATTATGCAGCTGATCTGGATTTGCCAAATAACTCAAGAAATCATCAATTATCGTCTCCTTTGTTTCACCAATGGAAACCTCCTCTGCACCTGCAAACACACACAACTCATCAGTTTTAAAACTGCAAGACTTTTTAGTCTTGACTGCTTCCTTCAACACTTCCCTTTGATCAGATCTGCATGTGGAATCTTCAAATTTCATCTCTGGCACAAGAACTCTAAGTCCCTTTTTCAACAAGGCAATCACAATTTGCCTCAACCTCCTCTGCAATTTTCGCCAAATCACTCTCTTTCCCTTCAACAAGATCCATTTTCCTTTCTGATTTTCCTGCTCTTGCAGCCATTCTTCTAGTACCTACAATTGTACCTTTATTACTGCAATCTTTCTTTCTCGAACTTCTGTAGTCATCTCATCTCTGTGGCATTTCTCTGAACCTCTTCTTCCTCTAGAAAAACTCCTTCTACCTCTTGCATCACCTCCTGTGGGTGCATGCTGGGTTGAGCTACGGCTAGCTCCTCCTTTAGGTGTTGTAGATCTTCAACTACCACCTTGACTTCCTTTTCCTCTAAAAGTCCCTCTCCCTCTGGCAGACTGCTTCCTCATGAGTTTCTCACTCACCATGAGTTGTACTAGCCTCTGCAACAAAGATCTCTCTTGCTGCCACTTACCTCACCAAGCTCTCCTCACTCAGTCTTTTGGTAAATACTGGTTCAGTGCCTCTGGAACCTTTCGAGCACTGTCTCTGCTCTCTTCAGGCTATCTCTTCAACTCACCTTCTTCTTCAGGACACTACAATTGTCTTCCTTATTCAGCCTTCAGCTGAATGTCAGGTTCACTGCCATCATTTTCTCTGCAACCATAAACTTAAATCATAAATTTCAACTCAAAAAAATCATCTCAACTTTAAGATCCTGCATGATCTTGTTTTATTTGCAATCCTGTTCACTTGCAATTGTGTATGCTGCATATCAGATTTAAAAGTTGATCTTCCTTTCACACATTCAAAGAAACATACTTCAATTCTCAGTTGTACTCATTCAAAAAAAACAAACTTCTTCAACAAAGCATTCCTGCTCTGATACCACCTGATGCAAGTGTAAACCTGCAAACCCAGAATCTTTATACCCTATGCTTATAAACATGCATCTTAGCTTTCACCAAACCAAAAACCTCATTTATAGGTAATCAAATTCACACATCATATCAAAATCACAACTTAATCACTTGTTAATTAATCAATCTTTAATCCCCGTGGCCACACATATACACATATACTAAAAACGATTTAATTCTCCACCCGAGCCTTGGCCAGAACTCAAAATCATACACATGCACCTTTTAAAATCGGAATTCTCAAAAATCAATTGCTCCTCTTAAACTTTACGCAGAACCAAACCCACATACTCATAATCGCACTGTCCTCCACTCAGAATTATTCAACAACAATTCAATAGATTCTAATACAATGATGCCTTGAGTTGCTCCCTTTTCTAACTGCAGAAGGAAGTGCGCTCAGGGAAAGAGACTTCATAATATGTGATCAAGATGATGATCTAATTCGATATCGGGTTCCTCCCGGTTCTCTCCAACAACTTCTTCTCGGGTTGCACGTTACCTCGTTTACCATACGACCAAACACGCTGCACCTTAACTGGAAAGTGAATAGTGTCGCTACTGCCTTCGCCAAAATGAGAAACGTGTAAGCACGATCGAGAGGGGATAATTCAGCCAATACATTGGGATCACGAGCTGCCAACACTTCTCTGAGATAGATTTGACTTCCTCACAATTCGTGTTAATAGCTTCAAAGGATTCAATGATATCTATGGGGACTATGCTGTTGCCATCGTCCGTCATTCTCAAAAAATTTCAAACTGTTGTATCGACATAGAGCCCTATCTGCAAATTTCTACTACTCTGCACAAACAGCTAGAAAAACCATAAACTATAGCAGCGACGCTCTTTTGAGCCCGTGGTTGCGAATTCAACTAGTCAACACACGTAATTCTATTCTGCACAATAAAATAAGAACGCCACAATCCTTCTCTGTCCACAGTTCAGTGTTCGACAGAAAAATAAGGAATTAACCACGCATATACAACGTATAAGAATTCACAATTCTGCTAAGATTCAAACCTGTCCATCCATTGTCGCCCAATATACTTTAATACAGAGTTAAATATATATTACATGAAAATAAATTACGCCATGTTAAAGCTGTGGAAATTCTAAAGTATTACAACGACTTCAAAAATTCATATTAACAAGATAGCATTTAGTTTCTTTCTCAGAATGTGAGAGAAGGTTTCCATTATCACACTTCTGGCATCGCTCCTCTCTTTGATGAGAGCTTTGCTACCTCTTTATTTATAATTAATGATAGGCCTTCTCGGTCCTTATCCAATACAAAAACATGCTTTACATAACGATTTAGACATAAAAGCTTTAAAGCTCTACATGAAATGCATACATATGACAAAAAGCATCTTGAGGCTTTATTCCATCTTTTCCGTGTTTTAAAATAGAAAAGCCTCCTTATCACTTAATGGTCCACTTCCATTCCTTTTATGCCTAAAAGCTCTCCCTAGTTTTATTTATTTATTTTGAGAATATCTAATTAAATCACACTTAAAAGCCTAAATATTAAACTGACTTGGAACTTAGGAAACTGATTCCAAAAATGCATAACCCCCTATGTCTATTATTTACAATGATTTCCCTTGAGCTGAATGCTCCTGTATCAATCTGGCTCTATGGGCATACCGAACCTTCATCAAGACTGCTACAGGCTTTACACCTTTTCAGTTAGTTTATGGGTTGGAATATATCTTTCATGTCGAATGTGAAATTCCATCTCTTAAGTTAGCTGTTGAGCTCCTTCTAGAGACCTTTCGTCTTGAAGAGCACCTCCTTCACTTGGAACATCTCGATGAGCAGCGTCGAGATGCAACCACAGTAAATGAGGCTCATAAGAAAAGGGTTAAAACCCAATATGATAAAGCTGTCTGTCCTCGTGTTTTTTCTAAAGGTGACCTCGTCTTGGTCTATGACCAAGATAAGGACACCTTGGGGGCAGGCAAATTCAAACCTATGTGGTACGGTCCCTTCATAATTAAACAAGTTTTAACAAAAGGGTCGTATGAGTTAATCAATTTCAAATAAACAAATTGGTGGAACCCCGAAATGGGCTCTACCTTAAGAATTACTTTGCTTAAGTAGTATTTAGGCAATGGCTTCTTTATACATTATGTATATTTTTACATATTTTGTCGAGAGTTTGTGATATCAACACTTTTTGGTCTGCTTTGGCAGGTGTTGACGAATGACTTGGTTTATTTTGGATTCGATGATGGTGCTAGTCGGCACACTTGGAATCTCGCTTCTGCAGCTTGGGTACTGTATTATCCAACTGGTCAATTGATGGTATCAAGGGGAGTATGCATTGGTCCTGCTTCAAACAATATGGCTGAGTATACTGCCATCATTAATTTGTTATCTGAGGCAATTTCTCACGAAATCGACTCGTTGGTAGTTTATCTTGATTCACAATTGATAGTATCACAAGTAAATAATATCTATCGGGTAAGGGATCCATGTTTATATCTCCAGTATTTAAGGGTGAGGTTGTTGCAAAGGTCATTTACTTATATTAATTATTTGCATATTCCAAGATCTGAAAATTGGTTAGCTGATTCTATCACTAATCAAGCATTAGACTGGCACATCAATCATTCATGATAATAAATTAAGCATCAAAAAGTCAAATTGTATATATATATATATCATAAAGCATCTCGAGTGTACGTAAGTCTGTCAAAAAATATACAAAATTGGGACTCAAATGCCCATAATCATGTCCACTACATCTAATTTCATGGCTCAAGATGAGAGGCTAAGTAGGCAACTACTGCATTGGCCACATGCCTAAAAGTGCGGACCCAGTCATGTGGCATGCCAATCACAAGACACTGCATCTCTATAGGAAGGTATTCTACCACCGCCATTGGTACTTGGTGAGTCAGTCTCACCAGGTTCCGCTAAACTGTGTGTAGAACCCACTCTGTGTCCGCAGCTGCCTCTTCGGCCCCTTGGCCGCGACGTTTGTGCCGTGGGAACTCATTTGGTCATACAGGCCCAATATCTGGAACATGATCATTATATTAGTCATTTGAATCCTATCAAAAAAAATTTCAAAGTTCATTATTATATTTGAAAAAATAAAAAAAAATCATAACATCAAAAATCACTTACCAATGTCGCCCCATGCTACGGTCGGTGGTAATGCTAGATCGGGATCTCCTCGGAAATCCAACCCAGCATAGGGGTAGTCATCAATGGCGATGATCTGCTAATCCCACTAGGAAAATAAGTCGTCATTGAAAGAAGTCCGTGGGACCTCCCCACCTCCGAGACGTTTCATCAGGTCCGCCCACTTGCCCATTCAAGGATCTTGTGGGGCGCTAATTGAAACTAGTACTCTGGGACGAAGTGCAGGGACTCTCTCGAAGAAGAAAGAACACAAAATAGTCCCATAAATAAGGTTTTTAGTCTGTCCTCTCTTGATAGAAGTGAGTTGGCTTTTCATGCTAGCCAGAAGAGGAGTACACCAATCAAACACAGTGGTGAGACAGTCAATTGCCACACTCATGTTTAGCCGTGATGGCTGATGCAAAGAAGCGGATCTGTTCACTCGAGCTATGATGAACAAGATTATCCTCAATGGTATACTCGCCACATGTGTGATGGAAATTTAACTTCTGACTTTCTTCGGATGTCCCAGGTAATATATCTGTACATAGTCCTTGATCGAGAGACAGCTCCGTGTTCTCCCCCGGGAATGTACTACCTCTGCCTTTCGAGAAAGGTCTGTAATGAAATAGATATCTTCCACTTCTATCCTGAGTGGCATCTGGTAAATCATAAAAGCATCCTCCTCGATGTTCCAATAATCAAGAAGCATCTCGAGCAGACGTGTGTTTGCTTTAATATTTGGCAATTTAAAGAACTTCAGCAAACCGCATCCCCGTAATGCATCCAAGGCCTCAGGACTGTTCATAAATTCATCATCTACTACAGTATGTTCTCTTTCTCGCTAGGTGACTGTCATCCTGGAAGAAAAATCAATTTGAACCGTTCGTTTTTATGTTTGAAATTTCTGCGGCATATACACGGGTCCCTTTACACACATCACGCGTAGGTCCCGCGTGTATGCGGGTTTCATATTACCAACCCGCGTATATGCCGCGGAGAATATTGTGACAAAAAACTCAATGGTAAAACATTAATCAAAACTTCTAAAACTAGTCACAATTAATTACAAGATAAGAATGAGAGTTACCTGGAGACTTAGGAAGAATTTGAATGGTTGAATTTTGCGTATGGGAATATAGCTCCTTTTTCTCCAGTTGTTTGCTCTCAAACTCAAATGGTGAAAATGGTGAGTCCAAAAAACTTTTTATAAGCTTTGAAAATGTCAATTTTTTTTTCAAAACTTGATTTTGTTTGGTCTCATGTAACTTTTAACTGGGAGCTTGGAATGTCCAGAATGGTTTGATTTTCAGGACATTTTCGACATTTTCGACAGTTTCGAGACCATTCCATGACTGCTGACCCGTCATGACAGGTATCATTTTCTCACTGGCATATAGGTTAGGGAAGCCATTTTTTCCGTTGCATTATGCATACCAACCTCCATCTGTCGATACACTTGCCATAGGGTCGATCCCATTGTGTTATGGTTCGCAAACCATCTTCACTCGCCAATTCTTTAGATCATGACACGATGGTAGATCCATCCTTTACATGGGCATCCTAGTTAGCACCTCACTGACATTTGTTGCCCATGTTGCTCCAATTTGAGTAGGCTTGGGAGTCCTCTGCAGTCCCGTCATGACTTATATGATGAAGACTCATTTCTCTTTGCTTCTTCGTTCCGTTCTGGCCTTATAACCTAGAGGCTCCTTTGTGTTGAGTTGTACTACTGCATTGCATTTTGACTAACTACACCTTTTGGCCTTAAGCTGACTCACTTAGACTCGTGTTTAAGCCAACTTTTGACCATGACGACTGCAAAATAAAACTTGCATACCTTTGACCTCTGCAGCTTGACACACCTTGACCCGTGGAAGGAACACACCTTTGAGTGTCTCTAGCCAGTTGTCCCCTCCCTGCATCGAGCATAGGAATGTTCCAATCCCAGGAACTAGATCATCTGCTTCGCTGACACTCATTCTTTCCACTGTACTATAGCATTCTTTTATTCTTTTTCCAGCTTTAAAGAAAAAGACAAAAAAAATTATATATTCCAAAAAGAGCGGGAACAGGATAATATTTCCATTTAATCTTGTGTACGCCGGAAACGTACTTCCACATTATTGGCCTACGGGTTACACTCGTGCTAGATTGATGGAGGATGCCTAAATGCCTTCCTTCTAGCGGATCTTTCCCTATCGACTTCGACACATTACTCTTGGGCAAATATTTAGAGTTCATTTGGCAGTACCTTGGGGTTTGTAGTCATTAGTGGAAAATCCTTCACTATCAACAGTGGGAAACCATCATTGTCTCCTGATCAATAGATTCTTATAGGTGTTCGACTCCAGCTCATCTATTCACACTTGTTGGATTGTACTGGGTACCTTGACACTCATTATCATTATCGGTGAGTAGTCTCACGTTTGTTAACGGTATACACCAGTGACCGGTAATCAAATGATTTCTCACATGGTCGACTTCAGATCATTTATTCCCATGCTATAGAAATGTACCACGGTGGTCGGTGAAGACCTCAGGTTGTATTAGCATTCGTTGGTTCACTTGACAGTTGCTCCTATTGCTACTAGTAGATGCCACTTCACTTTATATGTTGCAGTCATTCATGGTGACATTGTATATGCTGGCACCTGAGTTTGCAGTGTAGTACCATCTTATTCCATCATTTTTAGTTGGTACTTTTTGGGATCAGTCTTCGATATCAGTGATCCACTCCATCTTTCAACATCATTGACATTCTTATATGTCACATTCAGACATGTACTTATTCGATCATGATCAGATGATCGATTATGTATTTTCTAGTCATTTATACTTGTATACTTGGTGGATCCACTTGTACTTGATATGCAGACATTTTGTATTTTCTCTGAGCATGGGTATGCCCACCTTAGATAGTGTTTCTTTCTGATCTCCTTTTGTGGCTTAGTAGGCTGAATTTTGGTGCAGTCCTTCTCAGTTTTCGACAGATTTCCTTTCCATGAACTTGCTTAATACATTTCGACCATCATGTATCCCTTCTGACCTCATATATTAGGGGGCATCTGTTATAGCTCCAAATCTCACTCTTGAGGTTTGTGATGCTGCACTCATGGCCTAGGGCAAACCCTCCTTCCAAACCTGGTCCCAAATTTAAGAAACAATGTTTTATTCCATATACGCGACATTTCCCTGAGCTATACGCGTACGCGGGTCTGTGTATACCCAACCCACGTATATGTTTAAAAACACTTAAAAAAAATGAATCTCCTTAATTTCAGGTGGAGATCAAGGGTTTTACCTATTGATTACCTGTTAGTTTCCATGGCCCAATTGTTCCCAATGAATTCCCAACTAAAAAACTACTTTGGGAGAAGTATAAAAAGGCTTCTATGGGAAGGCCAAAAGGAGGAGAGAAGAGAGAGAAAGATTACTATGCTGAGATTTCCCTCACCAGGTCTGAAGATCCTTGTGCCTCCTGCACTTCCCCCATTCTACAGGAAACCCTTGTTTCCTTGTGTGTGTTGATGATTTCATACTACTTGAGATAACATGGAGTAAGTCATGGAAGGAGTTTGTTAAAGGCTTGAGACTGGACGAATCCGGGAGACGGTTCCGCTTGGAGCCTACAAAAGGACGAATCAAGTGAAATTATTCCTTTTCTGTACTTTATTTGTCTATAATAAAAGAAACACATGTCTTTGTTCCTGATATAGATCTTCTTCATGTTTTGATATTCATATTATGATTCATACGTGAATGGTTGTTTAATTTCATAACTAACTACCTTTCCTTATAATATGAATATGGTTTCTTTATGATGTTTAGTCCATATACTGTTGTACTCCCTTTAATTGATTGTTTTGCAGGTCAAAGGAGCAAAAGGAACTCCAAGAAGGGTTTGGACCCTGGAAGGCTCTTCTTAAATGTAGGACCTCAGGTATGCCCACTATCATAGAGTTTGCTTATAGTAGAATTATGATTGTATGGAATGTTTGTTTCTTTGCATAGATAACCTCTAGTCTGCTAGGGTATTCACCCAAGACCCTAGGGGAGTTTATCCCACAACACCATAAGTCTAGCCTTCTACCTCGCTTTTCCTCCATCTTCTTCCTTCAACCTCTAAACCCATTAATTTTGTAATGTCGTTTTACCTAAAGGAACCCTGACTAAGTCCCAAGTCTCGTTAGGCATCAAGGAGTCCATCTCTTCTTCCATGTATTTCTCCCACGTTTTCCTGGTATCTATCTGCATTGCTTCTTCATATGTTTTTGGTTCAATAAAATGAATCAACAATACACAATATAATGAAGGAGAGTATCATTTAGGGGGTCTACTTATCCTAGTGATGTTATACATCCACTTTTGGGTGTTGGAGGTGCATTTTTTTGTGGTTGTTGTTATTGTTGTGGCTATTGATTGTTATGATTTTCAGGAACCTTTACTTTTTTGTGATCTCATCAAGCACTGCATATTCTCTGTTTTCCTTTTCTCGTTTCTTTCTGTTAACACCCAGGTTGTTCTCTTTGACTCCTAAGAGAATACGGCCGGGGTAACCACTAACCAATCTTTGGGCTACAACTT
>APFE030890156.1:84326-110392 GCA_000404065.3 Pinus taeda | reverse complement strand
GCATTGCCTTCTTAGGGAAATATGGGATCTTTGCCTTTGTCAAAGCAGAGCATATTTGGACCTTTGATATCCAATCATGAAATATGAAACCTATTGGTATAGGTATCCAACACTTTCCCTGCATGTAATCCTTATGAAATCCATTTTCATTAAATATGACATCTTTTCTCCTAATGATTTTGTTATTTTCATGATCATATAATTGATAACCAAAATCATTAACACCATGTCGAAAAAAGGTACATTTATTTTATTTTTCCTCAAGATTTGTTCTGTTTTCTTTATTAATATGGACAAAGGCTTCACAACTGAAAGTCTTCAAAAATGAGTAGTTCACCTTTCTACCTCTCCATACCTCCTCTTGAATACCACCATAAAAGGAACTTAAAGGCCCTTTGTTTATTAGATAAACAACAATATCTATAACATCTACCCAAAATTGTAAGGGAAATACTGCATGCAATGTCACGTACCTTGCATGCTCCATGATTTTCATGTTCATCCTTTCTAAAACACCATTTTCCTATGGCATTCTTGGAACTATCTTCTCTCTCTGAATTCCATGTTATGAATAGTATTTATGAAACTCTTTGCTACAGTATTCAGCTCCATTGTCTAATTTGAGACAATTCAAATTATTTCCTACCTCATTCTCAGCCAAAGATTTCCATTTCTTGAAAGTATCAAATACATCATATTTATTCGTAATACAATAAATCCAGGTTTTTCTAGTCCCATCATTAATAAAAGTAATAGAATAACGAGAACGACCAAAAGATGGTACCTGAGTTCGTCCCCATACATATGTATGCATAAGTTGTTATTTTTACCTCTTATTTTCCTTCCCAACTTTGATAAATTTTACTCTTTTCTATTTTCCGTAAACACAATTCTCATATAAATCCAGATCAACATACTTCAAACCTAGAAACAAATTACTTGAGTGAAGAATTTGCATCCCTTTCTCACTCATGTTCCCAAGCCTATGATGCCACAATGTTGTATATACTCCTATGGAGATTAAAGTATTAAGAAAATTACAATACCATTGCATAAATACAATGTACCGACCTTTTCTTGTTTTTCTATTATGGGAGCTCCTTTAGTGACCTTTCGGGTCTTTTCTGTGAATGTAGTTACACAACCTTCACCACCTAATTTCCTTGTTGGAATTAATATTTTCTTCAGATCTAGAAAATTCCTTACGTCCTTCAATAACCATTGATCTCCATTTTGTTGCTTTATAAAAACCTTACGAATTCCAATGATTTTACAAGATTTATCATCACCCAAATGAACATGTCCAAAATCTCCCTGAACGTGGTCATGAAAATGTTTCCAATCATGTGTAGCATGGAATGAGGCCCCTGAATCCACCACAGAGCATAAATTCTATTCTCTAATGAAATAATCAAAACATCTTCCAACACATCACGTAACACATTCACTTCATGATTTTTCTCTTCATGTTCATCTCCTTCTTTTCCTTTTCAATATTTACAGTATTTATTTAGGTGTGCTTTCTTCTGACATTTCCAACACACTATCCCTCATCTAGATTTAGGTCTTCCTTTTCTTGACTTACTATGATTTCCTTCGGATCCTTCCTCTTTCCATTTTTCTTCCCCTAGTCTCTGTAGTCAAAGCATTACCTGATGTCTCACCTGATATTTTCCATTGCATTTCCACGCTAAGGCTAGTGCCAACAACATCATCATACTTTAAAGTACTAGATCTAGAGATAGAGCTACTGATAGCCATAACTAATTAATTCCAAATTTCTCGTAATGAGAATAGAAACAACATAGCCCTAACTTCATCATCAAAATTTACCCCTATAGAAATTAACTGACTAGTAACAGTGTTAAATTCATTTAAATGATCAACAATAGACCCACCTTCTAAAATATTTATATTAAATAGATGCTTCATAAGAAATACCTTATTTTGAGGTCGATGGGTTTTCATATAGTTTTTCCAATGCCCTCATTAAACCTTTTGTTGTTGTTTCCTTTGAAATGTTGAATGCCATTGACGCTCCAAACACAATCGTATTGTTCCTAGTGCCTTTATGTTGAGAATCTCCCATTCTATGTCTACCATACTCATTGGCTTCTTTATTTTTCTGCTCAGTGGTAGGTACATATATTTCTAATACAAATCACCTTCCATTGCTAGTAGGTTTGGTCGTTAGATTTCTCAACCCTAAACATGCCATCTTCCACCATTGCTCCCACTTGAACAAGGAAACCTTCTCACCTATGAGTTTATTAGTCAAATAGACCTTTGACTCTGATACTAGTTGTTAGAAATTAATTATCGGAGCAATCAAGTACACAAAATATTTTGGAAACACAAAAAAAAAACAATAAAACAAGAGAGGCACAGATATACATGGTTCACCCAATTTGAGCTATGACCACGAAGAAATAGTCAGTCCTTCCTTTTACATTATCCAACAAAATGAATAGATGCAACCTACAACAGGTCAACTGTAATTTCCTCTTCACTATAAAAAAGCCTCCTCTTTCTCTCTCATTTAGAATAATCATACGCGGTCACAAGATAATTGCCTCATATAAACAAAGGGTTGCCTTCTAAGGAAGAAAACCTTAAATTAACATAACTTTTACCATCATATCATCCTCCTAATGAACAACCCAGATTTATTATGAAATTACAATATTTTACAAGGAAAAATTTCATCTATCTATAGCTTCAAGGGCACTACCCTCAAACCCCCTCCAAGAGGGGATCATAAAATTTGTCATCACCCCCCTTGGACCCCCTAATGCTGGTTAAATGGGTGGTGATAAATAGGAATCTAATGCAACTGATAAAATAAATAAATAAATAAATAAATTTGGAAGATAATGAGGCTCCACACCTAACACTATTCAATATTTAAATGAATTCTTCATCTGTTTGGTGCATCGTAGTATGAGATTCATAACATTTTACATTTTCTTTCCAAAATTAATATGGAACTGGTTGTTTGTTGAGAATAGGTTGTTTACATATCAGTTAATTGTTTATAGTATGTCCTTGATAGAGATCACCACAAAATATAATGTCAAAATTTCCAAAGTATTTAGTCTGGACATGTTTAATGTTTCTCAATTGATCATCAATGCAAACCAAGAAATGACTTCCTAGTGAGGAAACCTCATCAATGAAAACTAGTCTCAATCATTGGTAAAGTTTTCTAAGTGCATCTAATGTTTTATTGCTAAGTGGTGTAGGGGTATACTTGTTAAAAGGCATAAGCAATGTAGAATGGATAGTTGTACCATCTGCATAGATTTTCCTGTCTATGCTAGTATCAACCCCTTTGGTTTCAAAGGATCAGTTGAATGGTGTGCAGCATAAATTCATATGATCATTTGGAATATTACTTTTCCTGTAAATGTTTTCCCATCTCTAACTCATCCAATTAGTAATATATACAATGGTTTGTGCATGTTGATAGGTTTTTTCATTGCAATGTCCTTGATAATTTCTTGTTGTTCCTTACTGAAATTTCTTCTTAATTTGTGATATTACACATTTTCAAGTAGAAATGGATGCTTTGAAAAATTAAATCCAATATACAATTGTGTTTTTTTTCATGGTGATGGGAACATTGCACGCCTATTTGCAAATCATATTTTTTGCTAGTGTTCAACGGTTTTCTATTTTTTCATTGTATCAATGGGATCAATGGAATTCTTTTGGATTTCCTAAATTTATTTTTCCAAGCTGTCCCATAGTCGATTGGTGTTATATGTGAATTTATATTAATTTATCTATATTTCATTTTAATGTAAGATATATGCAACTTCCCATGAGGCCAAGTTTTGTTTTACTGCATTCTCATTTTTTTCAATTGGAACATACAACGAAAGGTTTTCCCTAAAATAGTTTCCATAGTGAATGTGCTTTTTGTATTTGATGAGTCATATAACCTTTGGTTTCTTTCTTTTTGAAATGGGTGTGCCATTTTTGTTGTACCTTGAGGAAATTTCATGTTATGAAACTATCTCACAAAAAGATAGGAAAGATAGATCAATGCCTTAGAAATAAGCCTCTTTGAGGGAGCAACCTCCTTTACATTACACAAATGAACAATTCTTGGACGATACAAATGAAAAGACCTCCTTTCTATATATAGGATTCTAAGGGGTCATAATATGATCAGAGTCGACATAACAATAATAATGTAAGGGCACAATAATAACAATAGTGGGCTTCTATGGGGCACAATAATAACAATATAGGGACTACATGGGCACAACAGTAAGGGGGTTGTACTAATAACAATAAGGGGTTACACTAGTAGTATAGGGACCTAACAATTCAGAAAGGCATACATACTTTATAGAATTAGTTCAACCAATGTAATAATCAATAACGGAATTACACATTACATTTTCAGAGTTGTCATCTTCTTGCTTTAGCAGAAATGATGGTTCTAGGATAAATGTGCATTCATCAATTGGGGTCATGTTTATAAATGTGCATTCCTTGAACTATTATTTAATGGAAGAGAAAGTGTTATATGTACTACTTGTTGGGTCGACATCTGTTGGAGATTAGGCAAAGAGTTTCCCAATGAATGTATCATTTAAATAGCATTTACTTTTCTCTTTTCATGGTCTCTTATGTGCGCTAGCCACATCTTGTGTACGCTGGAAACATACTTCGGTTGGGTTACTACATATTTTTTTTCCGATTCCTTCCACATTATTGGCCTACGGGTTACGCTCGTGCTAGATTGATGGAGGATGCCTTAATGCCTTCTTTCTAGTGGATCTTTCCCTATCGACTTCGAATCATCGCTCTTGGGAAAAGATCTAGAGTTCATTTGGAAGTACCTTGGGGTTTGTAGTCATTAGTGGCAGATCCTTCGCTATCGACAGTGGGAAACCATCATTGTCTCCTGATCGATAGATTCTTATAAGTGTTCGACTCCAGCTCAACTATTCACACTTGTTGGATTGTACTGGGTACCTTGACGCTCATTATCATTATTGGTGAGTAGGCTCGCATTTGTTAATGGTATACACCAATGACCGGTAATCAAACGATTTCTCACATGGTCGACTTTAGATCATTTATTCCCATGCTATAGAAATGTACCAAGGTGGTCGGTGAAGACCTCAGGTTGTATCAACATTCGTTGGTTCACTTGACAGTTGCTCCTGTTGCTTCTAGTAGATGCCACTTCACTTTATATGTTGCAGTCATTCATGGCGACATTTTATATGCTGGCACTTGAGTTTGCAGTGTAATACCATCTTATTCCATCATGTTCAGTTGGTACTTTTTGGGATCAGTCTTTGATATCAGTGATCCGCTTAATCTTTTAGTATCATTGACATTCTTATATGTGACATTCAGACATGTACTTGTTCGATCATGATCAGATGATCCATTATGTATTTTCCAGTCATTTATAATTGTACACTTGGTGGATCCGCTTGTACTTGATATGTGGACATGCTGTATTTTCTCTGAGCATGGGTATGCCCGCCTCAGAAAATGTTTCTTTCTGATCTCCTTTTGTGGCTTAGCAGGCTGAATTCTGGTGCAGTCCTTCTCAGGTTTCGACAGATTTCCTTTCCATGAACATACTTAATACATTTCGACCATCATGTACCCCTTATGACCTCATATATTAGGGGGCATCTGTTATAGCTCCAAATCTCACTCTTGAGGTTTGTGACACTGCACTCATGGCCTAGGGAAACCCCTCCTTCTAGATCTGGTCCCAAATTTAAAAAAAAAGTGTTCTATTCCATATACACGACATTGACCTGAGCTAAACGTGTGTATATGCGGGACTGTGTATACCCAACCCGCATATATGTTTAAAAACACTTAAAAAAAAATAAATCTCCTTAATTTCGGGTGGCGATCACAGGTTTTACCTGTTGATTACCTGTTAGTTCCCATGGCCCAACTATTCCCAACGAATTACCAACTAGAAAACTACTTTGGGAGAAGTATAAAAAGGCTTCTAAGGGAAGGACAAAAGGAGGAGAGAAGAGAGAGAAAGATTACTATGCTGAGATTTCCATGACTAGGTCTAAAGATCCTTGTGCCTCCTGCACTTCCCCTATTCTACAAGAAACCCTTGTTTCCTTGTGTGTGTTGATGATTTCATACTACTTGAGATATCATGGAGTAAGTCATGGAAGGAGTTTGTTAAAGGCTTGAGACTGGACGAATCAGGGAGACGATTCCGCTTGGAGCCTGCGAAAGGATGAATGAGGTGAAATTATTCCTTTTCTGTACTTTATTTGTATATAATAAAGGAAACACATGTCTTTGTTCCTGATATAGATCTTCTTCATGTTATGATATTCATATTATGATTCATACGTGAACGGTTGTTTAATTGCATAACTAACTACCTTTCCTTATAATATGAAGATGGTTTCTTTATGATGTTTAGTCCATATACTAGTGTACTCACTTGAATTGATTGTTTTGCAAGTCAAAGGAGAAAAATGAACTCCAAGAAGAGTTTGGACCCTGGAAGGCTCTTCTCAAACGTAGGACCTCAGGTATGCCCCCTATTGCAGAGTTTTCTTATAGTAGCATTATGACTATAGGGAATGTGTGTTTCTTTACATAGATAACCTCCAGTCTGCTAGGGTATTCACCCATGACCCTAGGGGAGTTTATCCCACAACACCACAAGTCTAGCCTTCTACCTCTCTTTTCCTCCATCTTCTTCCTTCAACCTATAAACTCATTTATTTTGCAATGTTGTTTTACCTAAAGGAACCCTGACTAAGTCCCAAGTCTCATTAGGCATCAAGGAGTCCATCTCTTCTTCCATGGATTTCTCCCACTTTTTCCTGGTTTCTATCTATATTGCTTCTTCATATGTTTTTAGTTTAGCAAAATCAATCAACAATACACAATATAATGAAGGAGAGTATCGTTTAGGGGGTCTACTTATCCTAGTGATGTTTTACAACCACTTTTAGGTGTTGGAGGTGCATGTTGTTGTGGTTGTTGTTATTGTTGTGGCTATTGATTGTTATGATTTCCAGGAACCTTTACTTTTTTGTGATCTCATCAAGCACTGTATATTCTCTGTTTTCCTTTTATTGTTTCTTTCCTTGCATCTAATCCTTATGAAATACCTTTCCATTAAATATGACATCTTTTCTCCTAATGATTTTGTTATTTTCATGATCATATAAGTGATAACAAAATTCATTAACACCATGTCGAATAAAGGTACATTTATTTTATTTTTCCCCAAGCTTTGTTTTATTTTCTTTATTAATATGGACAAAGGCTTCACAACTAAAAGTCTTTAAAAATGAGTAGTTTACCTTTTTACCTGTCCATACCTCCTCTTGAATACCACCATAAAAGGAACTTAAAGGCCCTTTGTTTATTAGATAAACAACAATATCTATAACATCTACCCAAAATTGTAAGGGAAATACTCCATGCAATGTCACGTACCTTGCATGCTCCATGATTTTCATGTTCATCCTTTCTAAAACACCATTTTCCTATAGCATTCTTTGAACTATATTCTCTCTATGAATTCCATGTTATGAACAGTATTTATCAAACTCTTTGCTACAGTATTAAGCTCCATTGTCTAATTTGAGACAATTCAAATTCTTTCCTATCTCATTCTCAGCCAAAGATTTCCATTTCATGAAAGTATCAAATACATCATATTTATTCGTAATACAATAAATCTAGGTTTTTCTAGTCCCATCATTAATAAAAGTAATATAATAATGAGACCGACCAAAATATGGAACCTGAGTTTGTCCCCATACATATGTATGCATAAGTTGTTATTTTTACCTCTTATTTTCCTTCCCAACTCTGATAAATTTGACTCTTTTCTATTTTCTCGAAACACAATTCTCATATAAATCCAAATCAGTGTGCTTGAAACCTAGAAACAAATTACTTGAGTGAATAATTTGCATCCCTTTCTCACTGATGTTCCCGAGCCTATGATGCCACAATGTTTTATATACTCCTATGGAGGTTAAAGTATTAACAAAATTACTATACCATTGCATAAATACAATGTACCAACCTTTTCTCCTTTTTCTATTATGAGAGCTCCTTTAGTGACCTTTCTAGTTTTTCTATGAATGTAGTTACACAACCTTCACCACCTAATTTCCCTGTTGAAATTAATATTTTCTTCAGATCTAGAAAATTCCTTACCTCCTTCAATAACCAATGATCTCCACTTTGTTGCTTTATAAAAACCTTACCAATTCCAATGATTTTACAAGATTTATCATCACCCAAATGAGCATGTCCAAAATCTCCCTGAACGTGGTCATGAAAATGTTTCCAATCATGTGTAGCATGGAATGAAGCCCTTGAATCTACCACAGAGCATAAATGATATTCTCTAGTGAAATAATCAAAACATCTTTCAACGCATTATGTAACACATTCACTTCATGCTTTTTCTCTTCATGTTCATCTCCTTCTTTTCCTTTCCGATATTTGCAATATTTTTTTAGGTGTTCTTTCTTCCGACATTTCCAACACACTATCCCTCATCTAGATTTAGATCTTCCTTTTCTTGACTTACTATGATTTCCTTCAGATCCTTCCTCTTTCCATTTTTCTTCCCCTAGTCTCTGTAGTCAAAGCATTACCTGATGTCTCACCTGAGATCTTCCATTGCATTTCCTCGCTAAGGATAGTGCCAACAACATCATCATACTTTAAGGTACTAGATATAGAGATAGAGTTACTGATAGCCATAACTAATTCATTCCAAATTTCTCGTAATGAGCATAGAAACAACATAGCCCTAACTTCATCATCAAAATTTACCCCTATAGGACTTAACTGACTAGTAACAATGTTAAATTCATTTAAATGATCAACAATAGATCCACCTTCTAACATATTTATATTAAATAGATGCTTCATAAGAAATACCTTATTTTGAGGTCGAGGGGTTTTCATATAGTTTTTCCAATGCCCTCATTAAACCTTTTTTTGTTGTTTCCTTTGAAATGTTTAATGCCATTGACGCTGCCAAGCACAATCGTATTGTTCCTAGTGCCTTTATATCGAGAATATCCCATTCTATGTCTACCATACTCATCGACTTCTTTATTTTTCTGCTCAGTGGTAGGTACATATCTTTCTACTACAAATCACCTTCCATAGCTAGTAGGTTTGGTCGTTAAATTTCTCAACCCTAAACATGCCATCTTCCACCATTGCTCCCACTTGAACGAGGAAACCCTCTCACCTATTAGTTTATTAGTCAAATAGACCTTCGACTCTCATACTAGTTGTTAGAAATTAATTATCAAAGAAATCATACACAAAATATTTTAGAAACACAAATAAAAAAACAATAAAACAAGAGAGACATAGATATACATTATTCACCCAATTTGAGTTATGTCCATGAAGAAATAGTCAGTCCTTCCTTTTACATTATCCAACAAAATGAATAGATACAACCTAAAGCAGGTCAACTGTAATTTCCTCTTCACTATAAAAAGCCCTCCTCTTTCTCTCTCATTTAGAATAATCATACACAGTCACAATATAATTGCCTCATATAAACAAAGGGTTTCCTTCTAAGGAAGAAAACCTTAAATTAACATAACTTTTACCATCATATCATCCTCCTGATGAACAACCCAAATTTACTATGAAATTACAATATTTTACAAGGAAAAATTTCATCTATCTATAGCTTCGAGGGCGCTACCCTCAAACCCCCTCCAAGGGGGGATCATAAAATTCACCATCAACCCCCTTGGACCCCCTAATGCTGGTTAAACGGGTGGCAACAAATAGGAATCTAATGCAACTGATAAAATAAATAAATTTGGAAGATAATGAGGCTCCACACCTAACACTATTCAATATTGAAATGAATTTTTCATCCGTTTAGTGCATCGTAGTATGCAATTCATAGAATTTTACATTTTCTTTCAAAAATTAATATGGAACTAGTTGTTTGTTGAGAATAGGTTGTTCACATATCAGTTAATTATGTATAGTATGTCCTTGATAGAGATCACCACAAAATATAATGTCAAAATTTCCAAAGTATTTAGTCTGGACATGTTTAATGTTTCTCAATCGATCATCAATGCAAACCAAGAAATGACTTCCTAGCGAGGAAACCTCATCAATGAAAAATAGTCTCAATCATTGGTAAAGTTTTCTAAGTGCATATAATGTTTTATTGCTAAGTGGTGTAGGGGCATACTTGTTAAAAGGCATACGCAATGTAGAATGGATAGTTGTACCATCTGTGTAGATTTTCCTGTCTATGCTAGTATCAACCCCTTTGGTTTCAAAGGATCAGTTGAATGGTGTGCATCATAAATTCATATGATCATTTGGAATATTACTTTTCTTGTAAATGTTTTCCCATCTCCAGCTCGTCCAATTAGTAATATAGACAATGGTTTGTGAATGTTCATAGGTTTTTTCATTGCAATGTCTTTGATAATTTCTTGTTGTTCCTTATTGAAAATTCTTCTTAATTTGTGATAGTACACATTTTCAAGTAGAAATAGATGCTTTGAAAAATTAAATCCAATATACAATTGTATTTTTTTTCATGGTGATGGGAACATTGCACGCCTATTTGCAAATCATATTTTTTTCTAAAGTGTTCAACGGTTTTTTGTTTTTTCATTGTATCAATGGGATCAATGGAATTCTTTTGGATTTCCTAAATTTAATTTTCCAAATTGATCCATAGTGGATTGATGTTATATGTGAATTTATATTAATTTATCTATATTTCATTTTAATGTAAGATATATGCAGCTTCCGATGAGGCCAAGTTTTATTTTACTGCATTCTCATTTTTTTCAAATGGAACATACAACGAAAGGTTTTCCCTAAAATAGTTTCCATAGTGAATGTGATTTTTGTATTTGATGAGTCGTATTACCTTTGGTTTCTTTCTTTTTGAAATGGGTGTGCCATTTTTGTTGTACCTTGAGGAAAATTCATGTTATGAAACTAGCTCTCAAAAAGATAGGAAAGATAGATCAATGCCTTAGAAATAAGCCTCTTTGAGGGAGAAACCTCCTTTACATTACACAAATGAAAAATTCTTGGATGACACAAATGAAAAGACCTCCTTTCTATATATAGGATTCTAAAGGGTATTAATATGATCAGAGCCAACATAACAATAATAATGTAAGGGCACAATAATAAAAATAGTGGGCTTCTATGGGGTACAATAATAACAATATGAGGACTACATGGGCACAATATTAAGGGGCTTGTACTAATAACAATAAGGGGTTACACTAGTAGTATAGGGACCTAACAATTCAGCAAGGCATAATATGATCAATAACATAATTGCACATTACATTTTCAGAGTTGTCATCTTCTTGCTTTAGCATAAATGATGGTTTTAGGATAAATGTGCATTCATCAATTGGGGTCATGTTTATAAATGTGCATTCCATGAACTATTATTTAATGGAAGTGAAAGTGTTATATGTACTACTTGTTGGGCCGACATCTGTTGGAGATTAGGCAAAGAGTTGCCCAATGAATGTATCATTTAAATAACATTTACTTTTATCTTTTCATGGTCTCTTATTATTCTTTTAAAGGAATTTGTCATTGATTTGTCAGTTATTTTCATGTAAGATGTGCAATATGATGCAGCTGCATATTCATTAAGGACAAATTGGGGACCATTTTTTGCAGTCCACATTTGTGGCATGTTCTTTCTAAAGCTAGTGTTCCAAATGTGAGAGGGTTTTCATTCTAATAAAATCATTGTTTTCTTCAATGTCATTTGTATTGTGACGATGTAATTACTTTTAGTTAAATGTAACTCATCCAAAAAATCATCACAAGTACTATTGGTATCTTATTTTTTGGTTTCCATGATATCATGTAACAATTTTTCTTTTTTCGTTCATTGTGTCATCTACCAAGGAAATTGTTTCAAGAACTTTCGTGCTTCTCATGGGTAGTATTGGTAAATCATATCTAAAATGTGAGATTTTTATCTTTTTATAAATTTTTTTTTTTTGTGGTGTTGATGTATTTTTGTAAGTTTTAGATCAAAGGTGATCTATGTTTTAGGTTAAATAATTGTTGATGAATTTTTCAATGTCAATGTTACTACTAACTCCATATATTGGTGCATTTTCTACCCATAGCAACCCATGTTTATGTTAACTTATTTTATTTTTGAATTTAGTTACGAAGTAGTGATCCACTACATTTGTGAAGAATGTTTTATCTTGAGATATCATTTTCTTTAAGGTATTAATTCTATGCCTATATTTACGAGTGTATGTCACTACATTTTTTCTTATGAGATAGTCAATGTTGCAATCTTCTATTGTTTCAATATGTTTTCTTTTTATTCTTTTTTCATGTAATCTGGTCAACGTGTTGACTAATGGAGGCCATCGATGTTTAGTGCTTGTAAATGTGTTGAAAAACATTGGTGGTCCTTGTTGATGTATCATGGCAAATATATTTTTCTTTATATGTTGCAAGAAATCAAGAGATATTCATATGTGTTTGAAATCCATGTAACCAATGTCGCTTTTAAGAATGTTGTCCAAGTCTGGTTTGTATTTAACATATTTTGCTAGTAACTTTCCCCCTTTTAATTCCCCTTTTATTATTTTTATTCAAATGCATGAAAGAAAATTTTCAATTATTATTCACAATATTGTAAAAAGAATATTATTTGTGTGGTAAGAGAATTCACCACTATAGTGCATTAACTCCCACTGCAAGACTTTTTGGTAGAAAAATATTTCTAAAATGTCACTATCATGTGGGTCTCCAAAGAAAATAGATGGAAAGTTCATTTCCTCTGCATATTTGTCTCCAAAAATTTGAAGGGGGGTTTCCCTTTAGCTAGAGGAACTCCAATTAGCTTGTCTTGCAAATCATGGATGCATTTGGACCCTATATATACATGTACCAATGTTTCAGTTGGTGTTTATTTTTTGAATTGCTAGTTGATTCACGTTTGTCTTCAATGTCAATGTTTTAATTTGGAGCATTTAAAATAGTTGATTTTAAGATGTTATCCCAATTTATATTTATGCTAATGTTTTAAATTTTATATAGATGTCAAGAACGTAGTTCTTTCAGTTCCTTCATGACATTATGCACACGAACTTTTCTTGTTTGAAATGTGTTAGGGTCCTATAATTTTTAGGATCTCAAGGTGATTAAGCATTTCACAATTTTCAGGTTTCAAATTGTTCATAAGATGTCAATTTTCAATTGATTTCAAAAAAAAAGAGAAGAAAGAGAAAATAATTGACAAGAGGATATATAAAAAGAATACAAAAATAAAAAAGAAAAGAGAACCCAAAATGTTGTTCAAATCATACAGTTTAAGCAAGATTGACCAAATTTTAATTCATGTTCATAGGTTAGAAAATAAAGATTTTCCAAACAGTTTAACCTTGGCAAATCAATAGCCAGGTAGAAATCGAATTTGGTCCAACTGTTTAATCTGGACCAAAGGGGAGAAATAAGTGATAGTGTAGGTTATATTTTTAAAGAAAAAGAGATATATAAAAAAAAAGGATGAAAAGGTCTACAAGTCTAAGTGCACCCCGCAAATGGAAGAGAACAAAAAAAAATTGCTAGGCTATGGAATAAGGAAATTTATAAGGAAAGGGATATTTTATCCTATTAATAATCATCCTCCCCTAAAAAACTTATTCATTTACTCCTCTTTCTCTATGGTTCGCCCCCATTTATCTCCCAACCCCACTACCATACTCACTAGTCACATCATCGTTAATCAACCTACCACCTTTCACCCAATCTCCTCTCACTCTGCTCGATCTAATGACCCATGTCCCTTTCTGGCCACCCCTCACCTTCTAAAAGTTAATCCACGGGGGGTATAAATTTTTCGGTTTCCACCCCCATACGTGTCATGCCCTCGTGAGTTCGCAACCCCCCTCTCATACCATCTACTACTCCCCAGGCCCCCCGGAAAGCTGTATTTGGTATCAGCCAAACCACTTACATATTCGACCATTGGACACCCACCACCTCACAGTGCCAAACTGTCCCATCCGCCCAATCACTTCCATTCCTACCATTGGGAAATAATGGGTTGGGTTGTCGGACCTGCGCTAACTCAAGCTAATTCAATGACGCGATTACAAATCATAAAACCACCAGTTTACGTCGATTTCAAATTTTAATTGTTATTGTGCACTTGTATGTGTTTTTCTACTCCATTCAGCCATTACTAAGAACGCACAGTGAAGCCAAAGCACAGTAATATAGTACATGACTACTCATTTTCTTGTAGGGATCATCATTTCCCACTCTTGAATCCCATTTCTGTTTAAATCCCTATTCTTTCTCCCTCACTGAAATCCCACTTCTTTAATCCCTTTCTGTTACAGATTTAGCATAAGACAGTTTTCAGTGGAAAGTTGCAGAGAAAGCAGAACAACAATGGCACCAAAGAAGAAAGAACTATAAGCATTCAACCTAATGGTGCACCCACCATTGAATTTAGATCATTTACCATTGGCCAAGAGGGATTACAATATCCATAAAATCCTCTCGAAATTTGATTTGTTTAATATATATTGCTGGTGGGAGGAAAAATTCATGGAGGAAATGGTGGCATAGGCCTTTGGGACACCAACCTGCCTTTCTATATCTTCCCTAAAACACATAGTTGCCTAGAATTGATCAGGAAGTGTCATTCATGTTACAATCCACAAAAAAGAGTAGTGATGGCCCCAACATGACATATTTTATTCAAAATTGATTTTCAATCCATTATGCAGATGATGCTAGCCCCAATTATTGAAGGAGTTGCTCCTTTGTCACAAGAAGTTCTGATTGAAATGTACCAAGAGCTTGATCTTTCCGAGACCTAAGACATTAGAACTTTTCATGGATGAGAACACACCTCTACCAAGCAAAAACCCTCCTTATTCCTCCTCTATTTTCCCTGATTGAACCAGACATATTGCACAGTTCTTTCCAATTTACTTGGCTATTACTCTGACCAATGGATTCATGAAGCTATTCTAGAGTTCCTATATATCCTCTCAATTAAATCCAAGCCTTTTTTTCTTTTGAACTTCAGCCAATTTCTAGCGGATGCAATCCATGAACAGCTGGTCAATTTCCTCACAGATGAATTTTTCATTACTCCTTAGTGTTGGTTTACATGTTTTTGTATTTTTAGGTAGACAAGTTCTAGTTTTCATTAACCAAAATGAATGAGGAAGGTGAACCTCAATCAACAATATTTTTGACAACATTGGTAATGAAAGATAAAAAGTACTTCAGCTACAATACAATTGTGGAAATTTTTGTCCACCCAACAATGAGCCTCCTTAGTGGGAAAACAGAACCAACGATAAATTAAGATATATAGATAATTATGCAATTGTCTAATCAAGACAGAACTATTGATTGGTACTTGTACCAAAACTACACTAAAATAAGATTGTATGGCTATGAGTTAGCCCCCTACAAGCTACCAAAGTTCCTCCCCATCAGGATCATTGCATTGGAGTACATTAGATAGATGATTAGTGCAGATGAGATGCATTTTGTATCGGCCAATAAGAAATCCCAATTCAGGATCAAGTCCCAAATTGGTCCCTTGATTTGCAATAACAGAGCTACATGAGAGGAGGCAAACAAAAGATTAAGAGAGATGAATTTTACCCATATCTTCACATGGTCTTATGATCCATGGGGCATTATTTCTACGAAGAGGGTGGAAAACAAGTCCACTACCTACATGACACTTAAAGGCACAAAATCAAGAAATATATGAATCAAATAAACTGAATTCCATATACATTACAGGAAGCCAAGGAGCAAGTAATTTCCTCTTCCAGTGCACAAACTCCACGGAAGCAGGAGAAATAAATTACTGAAGAAAGGTCCTAAAAGGGGAAAGAGCAAGAGCAAGGAATAACAGGGAAGAGATCCAAATAAGATCATTCACTAGGAAACAATATTTCCATGAAAGAATTCAAGTTGAAGTATAGGAAGAAAGCTAGAAAACACATGGACATAGATAAAGGGTCACAACAACAGATGATGATCAACATAATTGATATTCCAGATTCCTCCCCAGTTGGAGGAAAATCATTTCCTTCTACTCCAATTTTAGGAAGACAACAAACTCTTCAAGTGTCCTCATCTTGAAACATGATTGAAGAGAAAGAAGAGACAATTTTTGATACCTTTAGAGAAATAAAAATTAGAAATGAAATACTAAAGAAGAGCACCTATGCTCAGTTTTGGAAGTAGAGTGCAACTGCACAAGGCATACTTCTCTCTGTCTTTGACTCAGAGAAGGGAAAAATGAATATGGCATTTTTGGAGGCATAAAGATCATAGCCCAAAACTCCAGAAGACTACAAGCAGACTTCCTTTGAGTTTGGCGTAAAAAATTTCCATCCAATATATCATCTGGAGATTCACAAGCAAGCAGAGGATATGCTTTCATCCACTTTAACCAGCACTTCCATGAGTTTATTCAAAATGCAGGTAGCCCTCTCAAATGCTCAGCCTCAGTTGAAGACGGAGAGAATTTCATCATTATCAAAGGACACCAGAATTAAGTCTTTGGAAAACTTACTAATAAAAATTGAATATGACCCCTCAAATACAAAATCAACCTAAGAAGTAATAATAAGAAAGAGTTAGAAATTGCAGCTCTAAAGAAGCAGCTCAAGATGCCTACTACACACAACCCACTAACCAAGGAAATAGAGGAAATAGAGGGCATAAAGGTTGACATGATGAAATCAATAGTGGAGTAGTCCATCCAAATCAAACAGATGGAGACAAAAATGGAAAATGTGGTGTAGGAGAAAGACAAAGCAACACAGATGGCTAGCACAATAGTGGAGACCCTTCATTTAACAACCCTACCCATAACTACTCCAGCAGGTGCAGCCACAGGAGCAAGAAGCAGTGCAGAACAACTGGAAAGATCTATGGAAGGAATGAATCTGCAGAATGAAGAAATCAAGAGGCTGGAATCCCAAGTTGGTGTGCTACAATATCAAATTAAAAGAGCTGAAAAAATAGATTGGTAGAGGTGCAGAGAGAAAAGGCACTGGTAGAGAAGCTTCAGAGGTTAGAAAAAGAATCATCCATTGGAAATACTCTAGGGAGGGTTAAGGAGATCATTTGGCACAAAGTGATAAATCATAATGACATAGAGAGAGCCCTCTCTGAGTCTAGGAAGGCTAGGTCCTAGATTCATATGTGGTTTGATGTATCTTTTGTGAATTTTGTCTCACCAATCTTCAAAATTACTGAATGATAACATAGTGGCAACCATATTGGGGACACAATGAAAATTTATCCTTTAATTTGAATCCAGATTACCCTATTAAATAGATTTGTATGATATTATAACTCCTAAGATTGGTTTATATTTTGTTTTTTAATATTCTATTTTTCTGTGTGTTAGATCTGAACACTAGCTCCTAAAATAATCTCTACTAGATCCCAATCCTCCTACCATAGTAGATAATCCTGAAAAGATCCTAAGGAAAACTCCTAGAATTGAGAGTTAGACAAGAAGTAGATTTCTTCACAGAGCCAACTCACTCCCTGAAGACTTTGTCACCTTCCAAGATATCCAGTTTGATTTACACTTTGAACAAGGCTTGTTCAAGACTAAATCAGAGAATTGGAAAGACCATATCATCTTTGATCCATCAATCTTACCTAAGAGCTGAGTAAGAGTACTTTCCTCATAGACTGAATAAGATCTTCAACTCTTACAACATTTTGATACGCTGCAAGATCTAGTGACATATCTCACCTCTGAAATCGATGATGCGTACCTTCGACACTCAGTAGAATTAAGTGCATATATTTAGTCACCAAGTCATACTGCCTCCATAATCCCCACCGCTTCTTTCATCCCTCAACATAAGGTTGCTCAGATTCCCATACTCTCATTCTCACCTAGCACTAGTCCAACTTCATCCATTGTTCAACCTACTTCACTCGCTGTTCAACCTAATTCATCCACTGTTCAACTTCCTTCAAGTGCTCCTCCACCACCACCACCAATCATGGCTGCTAGATATGCTCCTTTGGTTCTACCTGCACCATTGGCCAATATGCCACAAGACTATCAATCCAAAATTGTATTGTTTGATGGGACAGGTTTTTTAACATCCCATCAACACGTGGACAAAATGAACGACTATTTCAACGTACAAAAGGTAGATGATTAAAGCATTAAGCTCAGAATGTTTTCTCAAAGTTTAGGAGGAGAAGTCAGAAAGTGGCTCAAATATTTGCTTGCAAATATTATAATTGATCTCCCTACATTTCACCAAAATTTTCTCAATATATGGGAAGTCAAGAAGAACCCTTTACAAATTCTATCATAATATAAAAATATTAAAAGCGAAGTAGGTGAAAGTGTACAGGATTATTGTGCTAGATTCAACAATACCTATAATGCACCACCTGTAAAACTCAAACCACCCCAGGATTTAGCCTTGATAAAGTTCCCAGATGGTTTTGATGTAAATATGTCCTACCAGCTTAGGAAATGAAATTCTCCAACATTAGAAGAAATGCAAAGAGACGTTGTGAGTGTAGAGGCCAATTTACACACTAAAAGAGTTAAGATGAGAATTGAAAGACAAGTGACTTTTAAGGAACAAGCTTCAACTTCTACTACAAAGGCCAAAATTGATTCCTTATTAAGGAATATAGAAAGGATGATCGAGAGAATCAGTATAAATGACAAGACTATTCCTAGGGAAAATACACCTGCCCAACAGAATCGAAATCCCAACCCTAGGAGAAACAATCCACAAATCAGACAAAGAGATCAAAGAGGCCCAGATAAACAAATTATGCCACCATTTCAAGAAAATTATACTGATGATACAAGTGTGGTGGAAGAAATGGAGGAGAATCAAATAAATTTAATGGGAACTAATGAAGATTATTCTATTTTTCTTACACAAGAAGAATATGAATTGATTTTGTTAACTCAAATAGAACTGGAATATGAAGAATCTGACAATTATAAGCATGGTTTTGAAAATGATATACTAGAATTCAACAAAAAATATAATCTCATGAGCAAGAAAAACAATGATAGCTCAAGAAGAAAAGATCTAAATAATTTTGCTAGGAAAACTTTAGAATCTGATCCTAAGAAAACAACTGAAAGCTCAAAGAGAAATGACAACAACTCATAAGAAAGAAATTTAGAAAATGTTATCAAGAAAACAATTGATGTCTCAACAAAATCTGTTGAAACTAAAATACTTACTACAAGTAAACAAGTTGAACTTGTAACAAAGACCATAGCTGACAAAACATATTTCTCAAACTTGCTAAAAAGTCAAGCACTCTTCAATATTGAGAATGAAATTGCAAAACTCAAGATCTCTATCCCCCTTACTGAATTGATAAACAAGAATATCTATAGGTCTCAAGTCCTGAAAGCACTCAATGTAGGAGAGAACATAGTTACAATGAATTTAAATGATGACCAACTTGAACTCTTGTTTGGACCAGAAGTGAACGACAAGCCTCAAGAAAGGGGTGTTCCTCCATTTTATGTAAGTCTTAATATTCATGATAAGATCCTTCACAATGCCATGTTGGATTTAGGTGCATCATATAATCTCATGCCAAAGACTATTATGGAAAAACTTGGACTGGAAGTAACTAGACCATACAAAGATATCTATTCTTTTGATTCCAACAAGGTTAGATGTCTAGGTCTATTTAAAGACCTTTGTGTCACACTAGTCGAGATACCAGCCAAAAGTTTAGTGATGGATATTGTAATAGCGTATATTCCTCCTAAGTATGGTATGTTATTATCAAGGTCTTGGGAGGCTAAATTGCAGGGAACACTTCAAATGGATATGACATATGCCATACTACCAGTATTTGGTCAATCAAGGAGACTATATAGAGAAACATTAATGAAGTACATGGTGAGTAGTAAAGAAAGACCAGACAATTATCCCCTCTACTCAATTCACACTGGTCTTGATTCCTTTATTTTGTACAATGACAATGATGGAGACATATATACACATGTAAAATAAGTAGAAAATGAATTCAATGAAAACATGATACTCAAGTGCCAATTATGCAGCAAAACCCTAAAACATAACCTCTTTGGAATATGAATTTTGATGGATCATGTGGTAAAGGAGGATCAGGGGTAGGAAAATGGTTATATAATCCAACAACTAATCAAGCTCAAGGTTACTCTTACAAACTGTATTTTCTGTGTACAAACAATATAGCAAAATATGAGGCATTATTTTTTGGCTTGAAGTTTCTTAAAAGGATAGGTACTAAAAGGTTTTTGTCTAGGGAGACTCTGAGCTTATCATTAGAAAAATTAAAGGACAATACTCCTCTAAATACCCTAGATTGAGAGAATATCAAAATAATGTAATTGATTTCCTCAAAACATTTGAAGAGTATGATCTTGCTATTATCCCTAAGCTCTAGAATGCTCTGGCTAATGGACTAGCTTTTGCAGCTAGCACCTACAAATTACCTCATCCAAACAAACAATACATAGTTGAAGTAAAAGATTGTCCATTAGTGTTTGATAACATGAGATATTGGCAAGCTTTTGGGAATGAAAAACAAATTGAAATCATTTTGCAGTCAAAATACGAATTTGAATACTACAACATAGATATAGAAAGTGAAATAGACAGTCACACTGTTGTACATAGTGATTTTGATCAAATTGCTACTGATTTAAATTAAACTATTATTTATGAGGAGAAATTTCCTATAAATAAAATTGCACAAAAAATTAAAATACAAAAAGATCCAGAAAAAGAAGAATTCAAAGTATTGCAGCTCAAAGATAATGTTCTGCCTAAAGGATTTTCTCCTTTAGAGGAACTATTTTACTTTAATGATGTTTCTAGAAAACCAAAAATGGAACCAACATGAACAAACATAGAGGAATGCAACATAGGTAGTGAACAAAACCCCAAAATCTAGAAAAAGAATAATTCAAAGTATTGTAGCTCAAATATAATGTTCTTCCTAGAGGAATTGCTCCTTTAGAGGAACTATTTGATTTTCATGATGTTGCTAGAAAACCAAAAATGGAACCAACAGGATCAAATATAGAGTAATGCAACATAGGTAGTGAACAGAACCCAAAAATCATAAAACTGTCAAAATCACTACCTCTCATGACCAAAAGAAAATATATAGCTCTATTCAAAGAATTCATAAATGTATTTGCATTGAGTTATGAAGATTTAAAAGCCTATGATACTAGCATTATACAACACAAGATTCCAATCAAAGAAGATTAGAAGCCTCTCAAACAAACATTACGCAGGATAAACCCTGTTCTAATGCCTCTGGTAGAAAAAGAAATCAAAAAGATGTATGAAGCTAAGATCATAGTCCCAATTAGATATTCTAAATGGGTATCCAACATTGTGCCTACCAGAAATAAAAGTGGTGAAATAAGGCTATGCATTGACTTTAGAAATTTAAACAAAATTTCTCTTAAGGGCAACTATCCCTTTCCGAAAATGGATCACATATTGCAAAGGGTAGTATTTTCTAGTAGGATTTCCTTGTTAGATGGTTTCTCAACATACAATCAAGTTTTAGTACATCACGATGATCAAGATAAAACTGCTTTCACTACCCCTTGGGGAACTTTCATGTATGTTAAAATGCCTTTTGGATTAATGAATGCAGATGCTACTTTTCAGAGAGTAATGGACATTGTTTTTTCAGGGGAGATTGGGTATTTCATTGTGATTTATCTTGATGACATCACAATTTTTTCAAAAACCGATGAAGAACACTTAACACATCTAAGAAAAGTATTTGAAAAGTGTAGAAAGTTTGGTATTTCACTCAATCCTAAGAAATCATTGTTTGGTCTTGAAGAAAGAAAGATTTTAGGCCATATCATATCTGAATATGGAATCAGGATTGACCCCAGTAGGATTGAAGGCATCCTTAAAATCAGTCATCCAAGAAACATGAAATAACTTCAGTATTTTATTGGAAAAATATTTTTTTTAATAAGATTCATACCAAATCTGGTTGAACTAGTCAGGAATATAACAAACATGCTGAAAAAGAACATCAAAATCAAATGGAATGTGGAAGCCAAGCAATCTTTTGACCTATTCAAACATGCTTTAACACAAGCTCCAGTTTTAATTAGCCCAGATTTCACTAAGGATTTCATAATATTTTCTTTATCATATGAACATACTATTGTTGTTGTGTTATTGCAGAAAAACAATGATGGACATGAACAACCAATAGCATTCTTTAGCAAAGCTCTAAGAGATGCTTCTTTGAAGTACAATATCATGGAAAAACAAACATTTGCTTTAGTTAAAGCAATCAAAGACTTCAGGGTTTATGTTTTACATTCTCATATCATTGCTTATGTGTCCAATGTTGTTAGGCCCCTATACTACTAGAGTAACCCCTTATTGTTATTAGTACAACCCACTTATTATATTGATGTACCCATGTAGTGCCCATATTGTTACTATTGAGCCCATAGAAGCCACTTTATTATTATGTGCCCTTGCATTATTATGTTTAGTAGCCTCTGATTATGTTATGGTCCCTAGACTCCTATATAGAGAGGAGGCCTTTTCATTTGAATCCCAAGATTGTTCATTTATGTAATGTAAGGAGGTTTCCCTCGAAGAGGCTGAATTATAAGGCGTGGATCTCTCTTCTAAAATCTTTGTGAGCTGGTTTCATAACATTTGGTATCAGAGCTTTGGATTCTAGGGTTTCGCTGCTCCAAACAGGTCATCATGGAATTTTCACTATAACTTTGTTTTTGTGATGTTTCAGAAGTCACAAAAAAAACCCATTTGAGAAGAATTGACGCTGAACTTTGGGTCCAAATTTCGGAGCTTTTTGCTCGATATTTTCGGAGATATGATCTGAGGAATTTGGCCTTTTTTGCAGACTCCTGAACTACACTCAAAACAGGTGACCTTGGGAAAATCGTCATAACTTTCTTTCTGAGCATCGGATTGAAATTTCGTAAGAAGGTACAGAAAGAGGACGGACTGTAGTTTTCATTTATATATTTTTCAGAGTCAAATGTTGAAACAGTGACACGTGGCACTTCATACAAGTTCGCTCTACTGAACTAGTCTATAATCAGGTCACCGTGGGAGATTTGGCATAACTCTTCATTGGAGAATCCAATTGGGGTCAGACTGGTGGCATTGGAAAGAGGACACAGAGGAATATTAGAGGTCATAGTTTCAGAGCTTAAGGATCTGAAAGTACACAGTTACAGGTATTTCAAGAGTGAGCTCCTAAAATCAAGAAAAAGCAAGATGAGGAAGTTTGATGGCAAGGATCCGGTAAATTGGATACGTCAGATGGAGCAATATTTTGATCTACATGGTGTACAACTGTTACAAAAGGTATGTATTGCATCTTCTTATTTAGAACCGGATCAATTTTTATGGTATAAAGGGCTTTGTTCTCGTAAAAAACTTGTTACGTGGTCAATTTTCACGGAGGAAATGATAGCACATTATGAGGATACAAAGAGCAACACCTTCTTTAGAGCAACACCACAACAATTGGAAAGAGTAAAAGGGCCTTGTGACATATTGGAAAGCAAAATTATGAAGCATACCCTTCACAACTATAAAGATGGAAGTGTTGTTTCTCCTAGCATTCCACAACCTACAAGGGTTACACCACAACAATTGGAAGAAAAAAGAGAAAAAGGTCTTTGTTACAATTGTGATAGCAAATTCACTAAAGGTCATAAGTGTGCTGAGAACAAATTATTTTACATAGAATATGAAGAGGAGGAAGAAAAGGATCAAGAACAATCAAAACAAGAGGATATACACCAGGACCCCACCCCAGAGAAAGAAGAAATGAATCATACCATATCTTGTAAAGCATTGGCAAGAATTACCACTCCTCAAACTCTCAACATAGAAGGACATATGAAGAAGAAAATGGTGCAAGAAGTGAAAGATCACATTGAGAAAGAAGAAATGAATCCAACCATATCTTGTAATTCATTGATCGAAATTACCATTCCTAAAACTATCAAGATAGAAGGACATATCAAGAAGAAAAATGTTCAAGAAGTGAAAGATCACATCGAGCAACCACAAGCTAAAGCTGCAAATGATCCCTCTTCCACACAAGGAGATGATAAAGTATCGAAGTTGACAGACCTCAATCAAATCCTTATGAAAGAAATCACTGGCTTAAGAGAAGAAAAAGCTGTTTTGTCCACAAATGTCACTGCGTTAGGATTAGAAATTGAATCTACAAGGAAAATGACTGAAGAATGGAAGGAGGTTGAGAAAGAATTGAGAAAAGAACTTGCAAAGAAAGATGCCGAATGCGAAGCTGCCATTTTTCAAATACACAGACAACTGCAGGACGCTGAGAAACAATTGAATTCTGAAATTTCCGCGAAAGAAGAGGAGTGTAGAGCAATTAATCTTGATCGAAATAATCTGGAGGCAACTGTTTTGCAGTTGAAAGATAAAATTGAAGAGATATCTGCAGACTTAGAGGTAACCGCTAAATCTGCGAAATGTGAAAAGGAAGTGCTTTTATCCCAGATTATAGCAGCCAAAAAAGAGATTGACCAAATCACCAGCAGTAGCCAAATAACAGAGGATGCTTGGAATTTGGAGAAGGAGAAAATGTTGAGCAGGTTTGCAGAACTAGAAGCTAACCTTGAGTTGATGTCCAACGAGAAAGGTTCACTGAGCGAGACAAACAGAGAGCTAAGGACTGAAGCGGAATCTTTGAAGGCCCAATTGGTATCAGAAATTGAATCTGCAAGGAAAATGAATGAAGAATTCAAGAAGGCTGAGAAAGAATTGAGAGAACTTGGAAAGAAGGACGGGGATGACCAGGTTGCGATTTATCAAACACTCAAACAATTGCAGGGTGCTGAAGAAAGATTCAATACCAAAATTTCCGCTAAAGAAGAGGAGTGTAGAGCAGTTAACCTTGATAAAAAGAATCTAGAGGATAATGTTTTGCAGTTGAAGAATAAAATTCAAGCGAGATCTTCAGAATTAGAGGCAACCGATAAAGCTCAGAAATTGGAAAAGGATCTGCTTTTATCACAGATCGTAGCAGCCAAAAAGGAGACGGCCGAGATCACTAGAATTAGCCAAATAGCACAGGAAACTTGGAATGTGGAGAAGGAGAAAATGTTGAGCAGGCTTGCAGAGCTAGAAACGAACCTTGCATTCATGGCTAGCGAGAAAGGGTCACTGAACGAGACAAATAGAGAGCTAAAGACAGAGGCGGAGTCGCTGAAGGCCCAGTTCCTATCAGAAATTGAGTCTGCAAGGAAAATGACTGATGAATGGAAGGAGGCCGAGAAAGAATTGAGAGAAGAACTTATAAAGAAGGATGACGAATACAAATCTGCGATTTCTCAAGCAGTCAAAGAATTGCAGGAAGCCAAGGAAAGATTCAATGCCGAAATTTCTATGAAAGAAGACGAGTGTAGAAGACTTAACCTTGATTAGAAGAATCTGGACGCAACTGTTTTGAAGTTGAAAAATCAATTTCAAGTGATATCGTCAGAATTAGAGACAGCCAATGAAGATCGGAAATTGGAAACCGAAGTGTTTTTATCGCTAGATATTTCCAGAAAAGAGACTGCCGAGATCAACAGAAGTTACCAAATGGCACAGGAAGACTGGAATGCTGAGAAGGAGATCTTGCTGAGCAAGCTTGCAGAGCTACAAGAAAGCTTCAGTTGGTGGCTAGCGAGAAAGGGTTGCTGAGCGAGACGAATAAAGACCTAGAGACGGAGGCAGAGCCTTGGAAGGCCGAATGCAAAGAAATCATATTGGAACCTGGAGCAGTCATAGAAAAAAGAACCCGACATCTACGAAATCGATCAATTTCAGAGTATCTCATCAAGTGGAAGAACTTACCAGCTGAATTTTCCACATGGGAGGACAATAATTTTACACGGAAGCATCAAGAACTACTCAAGCATTGAGGACAACGCTTTTTGAAGGAGAGGGGCATGTTAG
>APFE030890156.1:30567-84316 GCA_000404065.3 Pinus taeda | reverse complement strand
AAAGGAGGTTGCCCCCTCGAAGAGGCTGAATTATAAGGCGTGGATCTCTCTTTTCTATCTTTTTGTGAGCTGGTTTCATAAAAAATGTAGTGGTCAAAGATATTCTTACTCAAAATGGACTAGATGGGAAGAGAGGCAAATGGATAGTTGTGATATTGGAATATGATATAGAAATCAAGCCCACCAAGTTGATCAAAGGACAAGGATTAGCCAAATTGATGGCCGAATCAAATTTCAATGCTTCAGACATCAACATGGTGTTTGGTTTGGATGAACTTGAGGAACTGGCGACTCCACCAATAGATGAGGCATATCTAAATTATCCCTCATATGTAGACCTATTATATGTTATTTTCAATTTAAATGCTCCTCTTGGATTATACAAAACCAAAGCTAGATTTCCCAAATTAAAAGCTGTCAAATTTTGTATTGTTGATGGTATATTGTATTGGAAAGATGTTGGAGATGTTTTACTCAGATGTTTGTTAAAGTATGATGCTGACAATGTTATGCAGGAATTCCACGAAGGTGACTATGGAGGCCATATTTATTGGAAGAAAACTACTAATAAAATCCTTAGAGCTAGTTATTATTGGCCTACATTACTCCCAGACATCCATAATATGGTAATTTCTTGCCACAAGTGCTAGCTTTTTGAAGGAAAGATAAAATTACTACCTCTACCTTTGAAACCCATCTCTTTTGAAATCCCTTTCCAATAGTGGAGATTGGATTTCATTGGCAAAATTCATCCTTCATCCTCTGCCTAGCATAAATGGATCCTAACTACCATAGGTTACTTCACCAAATGGATAGAAGCCACTCCTTCAAGAGTTGTTATTGATTATGTCATAATAAAGTTCCTTGAAACTAATATCCTTTCTATATTTGGATGTCCTAGGAAACTAATCATTGATAATGCTACAACTTTCATGTCAACAAATATGGCAGATTTTTGTCAGAAATATCATATATCTTTGTGAAATTCAACAACTTATTACCCTCAAGGTAATGGGTTAGCTAAATCTTCCAATAAAAGTTTGGTAAACATTATTAAGAAGATAATTGAGGACAATAAGAAGTCATGGCACAACAAATTGATCTATGCATGATGGGTTGACAGATTGACTACAAAGAAATCAATTGGCATGTCCCCATTTCAGTTAGTTTATGGTATAGATGCAGTATTTACTTCTTCCATGGGAGTACCAGTTATGAAGATCATCTAGGAGATACAAAGTGAGCCTAATGATATGAAAAGGAGGATATATCAGACTATTCAATTGCAGCAATACAGAGAAGAAGTATACAATAGAACTCAAGTTGTCCAGGAAAATATAAATAAATTTTTTGAAAAAGAACCAAGGTTGATGATTTCAAAATGGGGGACAAAGTGTTAAAGTGGGACTCAAGAAGAGAAGACAAAGGAAAACATGAAAAATTTGAGAATCTTTGGAAGGGTTTGTATATCATTTCATCTTTCAGAGGGAATAATGCTTTTTGCTTGAAATAATTGGATGGAATAGAATTATCAGGAGGTCGTGTCAATGGAAAGATGCTGAAACATTATGTTTCATAAGCACAGAGATTTTATCACTCCATTTTAAATATCACAATTTTTCAGGTTTAGTAGGTTAATTCATTAAAAAAAAGAGAGAAATTAGATTGAAGACAGTAGATTTGAAGAACTCAAGGTGCTTGGTCATGTGCTCTTGACACTTCAAGCTGAGAAGTGCCATCCCCAGTTGGAGCCACTGTTAGGGTCCTATAATTTATAGGATCTCAAGGTGATTAATCATTTCATAATTTGCAGGTATCAAATTGTTCATAATATGTCAATTTTCAATTAATTTAAAAAAATAGAAAAAAGAGAAAAGAAATGAAAAGAGGGTATTTAAAAAGAAGAAGAAAAAAGAGAAAATAAAAGATAACCCCAAATGTTGTTAAAATCATATAGTTTAAGCATGATTGAACAAATTTTTATTTATGTTCATAGGTTAGAAAATAAATATTTGCTAAATAGTTTAACCTTGGCAAATTAGTAGCTAGGTAGAAATTGAATTTGGTCCAACTGTTTAATCTGGACCAAAGGGGAGAAATGAGTGATAGAGTAGGTGAGGTTTTTAAAGAAAAAGAGATACAAAAGAAAAAGAAAAGAAAGGATGAAAGGGTCTACCAGTCTAAGTGCACCCTGCAAATGGAAGAGAACAAAAAAAAATGCTAGGCTATGGAATAAGGAAATTTATAAGGAAAGGGGTATTTTATCTTATTAATAATCATTCCCCCCTAAAAACCTTACTCATTTTTCCCTCTTTCTCTATGGTTCGCCCCCATTTATCTCTTGACCCCACTACTGCACTTTCCTTTCAGATCATTGTTAATCAACCTACCACCTTTCCCCCCATCTCCTCTCACTCCACCCAATCTAATGACCCACGTCCCTTTCCATCGCCCCCCACCCTTTGAAAGTTAATCCCGGGGGGGGGGGGGGGGGGGTCCGAATTCAATCGTTTCTGCCCCCATACATGTCACACCCTCGTGAGTTCACACATCCCCCCTCTCATAATACCTACCACTCCACAAGCCCCTTGAAAAGTTGTATTCGGTATCAGCCAAACCACTCACCTATTCGACCATTTGACACCCGCCACCTCAGAGCGCCAAGTTGTCCCATCCACCCAATCACTTCCATTCCCATCGTTGGGTAATAAATGTGTTGGGGCTTTAGCCAACAGACCCGCGCCAAATCAGGCCAATTGAACGACATGATTACAAATCATAAAACCACCAGTTTATGCCGATTTCAAATTTTAACTGTTATTGTGCACTTGCTGGCATTTTTCCAATCCATTCAGTCATTACCAAGAATGCACAATGAAGCCAAAGAACAGTAATATAGTAAATGACTACTCGTTTCCTTTCAGTGATCATCATTTCCCACTCTTGAATCCCATTTCTATTTAAATCCCTATTCTTTCTCCCTCACTAAAATCCCACATCTTTTATCACTTTCTGTTACAGATTTAGCATAGGAAAATTTTCAGAGGAAACCTACAGAGCAAGCAGAATAAGAATGGCACCAAAGAAGAAAGAACTAGAAGTATTCAACAAAATGGTACACCCACCACTGGATTTAGATCATTCATTACTGGCCGACAGGGATTACAAGACCCATGAAGCCCTCTTAGAATTTGATCTCTTTAATATAGATTGTTGGTGGGAGGACAAATTCATGGAGGAAATGGATGACATAGGCCTTTAGGAAACCTACCCACCTTTCTATATCTTCCCTAAAACATATAGTTGCCCAAAATATATCAAGAAATTTCATTCATGTTACAATCCACAACAAAGAGTAGTGACAGCCCCAACAGGACATATTTTATTCAAAATTGATGCTCAATCCATTATACAGATGATGCAAGCCCCAATTATTGAAGGAGTTGTTCCTTTTTCACATGAATTTCTGATTGAAATGTACCAAAATCTTGATTAATCCAAGAGAGCTAAGATATTACAAATTTTCATGGCTGAGAACACACCTCTGCCAAGCAAAAAACCTGCCCCGTTAGTCCAGTTACTTTGGTTCCAAACTTGCCATTTCACAATGTTCTACAGGTTCCTCTTCTTTCGCTGCATCTGCATATGTTGGAAACTCTCTTGCTTGTATCGTTACATGATGTAGTGATCTAACCATTGTATTACAATTTAGCATTGTTACCTCATGCAATCGGTTCTACCATCGCTCGATCTCTTCATCTGAATCTGATGTGCAGGAACTATCACGTTCCCATGAGACTCTGCTGTCCACTGTCAGATTCACCCGATCTTGATCTTGCGCTGTGATCTGGTAGATACAGTCCAGTTCATCATCAATGTTCTCATCACACATAGGCTCAATGTAGCATGCCCCTTCGGCTGGGTCTAGTGGAGCCACTACGTGGAGGGAATTTTTCTCGAATATCTTTTTTTGTTTCTTTAGGTTGATGACTCCATTCATATCTATGGCCCAATCTATCCCTAACAATGTAGGATACGGGTTACTGTCATCCACAATTTCTATTATCTCAAAGTCTATTTGTGTGCTTGCACCTTCAATGTCTATTGTGACTCCTGGCAGTCTCCCCATAGGAAAGATCTTCTATTGGTTCGCCATCCACAATTGAATGGGAGACCATTGTAGTGCAGGCCTGTGCATGCGCTCCCAGGTCTTTTTAGGTAGCACATTCGCATCTGACCCCAAATCTAAAATGACCTGATCTATCTCATAGTCACCAATTTAGGTAGTCAACCGCATTTCCCGCCTGGTGTGCAAAGCATGCTTGCCTAGTTTCGGACCATGTGCGGTTCACCTGACTGTACACACCTAGTTATCAACTCTTGTAATCCCTTAGCTGCTTTATGGTCCCATAACAGCTTCATGCATGTTTCTAAAAAGGCAGTTAGCATAGAGGGATCCATTTCTAGACTAATTTGATCCTTGCTACCTAAAGTAGAAGCCTTCGTGAAGCTCTTCTTGGCTTCCATAAATGTTTCCTTTTCGCATTCCAAATCAAACTCAGGTTGATTTGTAGGGGCCTTGTGGACCCATGTATCCTCCTCAGGTTGCTTCCCCTTATCTTCTCCTATACTTGCACCACTTCTAAGCACCATGTTTATGTTAGGGCCCTCTTCGCGTAGTTCAACCTTCATCATTTGGATGTTCTGAGTGGGAGTGGCCTGAAGCACCACGTTTTCACACATCTGTGCAATTAGTATGGGCCAATCTACCACTTCATGATCAAATTGGTAATAGTACAAAAAACATGTTTTGGTTGTGTTTGTGAAATCACATGCGTAGTGCCCAGGTCCTCCACAGTTATAGCAAATTAATTGTTCATTCCCTCGTCTAGGTCCCATTCCCCCTCGTCCCCGTCCGCATTCCTGGAATCCACCACGTGCTATTTCTACAGCTGGATCTTGACCTCGTGCCTCAATCTGCATCCTGTAAGCAGATGTTCGATCCATCAACAACTCATAACGTGAGCAATTTCGTTTGTCATTACCCATCGATCTACAAAAATTGCAAAATAGTTGCTAGAGGGGTTGGATAAGTTTTTGCAATAGATGACATTTATCCATGGTGTGATTTCCTCCCACCTGACAGATTGTGCACCAAAGTTTGGGCGCTGTGCTTGGCCCCACTTGTGGCTCTCGTTGCAATGGCGTTCATCCCCCCTACCAAATAGTTCATGAAAATTGGACAATGATCCTTATCATTGCCCTGACCCTTACATTTTATGCACCACATGTCTTCGCGCGCCTCTAACCGGGGCATCTTATCTTGTTTAAAACTTTGCATCTCTAAGCATAGGTTTTGTAGTTGCGCATGGACTTGCTGAACTCCCAACCTTGGATCTTGTATTAGAGTTTCATGCAACCTCATTGTTACCTCTAAAGCTTTAGCTTGGGTTGAGATCTTTTTCTATGACAATGTCATCCTCAGATGTTGCGTCAAATACCCTTCAATATCTGATCTAGATCCCACGGGGTTTCACGAGGTAGCATCACGATCTCTTTGAAATCGATGATCGACTGGATATTTGATTTTGGCCGACTGAATTCTTTGTTCAACGCATCCTGGATCTTTGTTGTTCATGCATTCAGATGATCACTATACTGCTTTATATACCACGTCAACGCACGATCCTGCAATCCGCTCACCAAACTAGCCTTTTTGATGTTACCATCCATAACACCTTGGGCTTCCCACACTGCCTTTACTACAAACCATAACTGATTTGGTTCCTCATTTCCTATGCCTCTAAATACAAGTAAGTTGATCGCACTCGCCATTCCAACCCTCAGTGGTGACTGAGGTGGGGTAGGTGAAGATGAGTTTGATGTAGGTGAAGTAGGTGATGGCGTGGATAGCGGCGGTATCAACGAATGTGCTGCTTTATCAATCAGACTACACTTCTCAGAGAGAACCCTATGAGCTCCTCCTCGCTTTCTCACGAAAGTGAAATCACGGGACTTTAATCTAATCCTTCGGTCCCTCGGTAGCCTCTTCCGCTCCACGTTACCCCAAACATCAATGGATGCGCATAACCCGCTTTTCACATAACAACATTTTAATCCAAGTATTCAATGATTTGATGTACTTACCCCCACGATACTTAGAGGAAGTGCCTTTCTGCTTCGTTATAACTCAAAGTTGTGTCTATTGTGAATTCAGTGATAAACACTCCTATTATTCGATCCAACTAATGATCTACTACCCATGTGATTTTATTTTTAGATACTTCTAGCTTGCACACTAACTCTGGAGTCTACACGATGCGTTGATCCAATCTGCACCTTCCCTGACTGTCAGCTAGCCTCGTGATCCACTCATACAGCTCTGTCAAGAAGGACATGAAGAAGATCTCATGGATTTCGATGTATATGTATCAATCCAACCACCTTTCCTGAGATATCTATGGATTTCTGTTTCCCTGTACCATGAACTTTGAAGCTTCTGATCCAACCAATCTTCAATCTCTTTTTTCGTAGGGTTTCAGCATTCCAACATCAGACATCCCTTAGGAAGATTCCAGTCCCAGAAACAAAACCACTTGTTGGCTTGTTGGGGCCTGACCCAGGTTCGGAAGAATTATGAGCCAAACAAATCCTACGCTACTGACTCCTTTTGGCAACAATCCACGGAGCGCGGACTGAGGTCTCACCCGAGGTAGCAGGGGAGGGTCCTGGAACCAGGTTTCCACACCCTTGGGATGTCTTGATGTGTTTTGGAGGGGTCGCAAACTGATTTGCGGCCTCACGCCACTCTACACTTTTGTCATACTTCCGCATAGATCCACACCGATGCGTTTTATTATTAATGATTTTATTATAGATCTAATCTACTTCTTAAGGTCTCTAAGCAAAAATTTACGAGTAACAACCAATGCACGCAATCATAAATACGCATAAATCCAAAACATAGCAACATATAGATTCGCGATAAAGCACACAATGATTTAGAAATTCTTATATTTATTTATCTCCTTCTGAGTACCACCAGATCCACCCTATGCACTCAGTTGCAGGGGTCCACGCACATTGCTGCGGACTCTACCAGGCCTCTGCGCATACAGCTGCAGAGCCTCTATCTATCTACCAACACCCTTGACTCGGACTTACAGACGCAGAGAGAATATTGCCTTCATTAACCCATAACATTAAGATCCAAAACAAAACTGACTTCTAACCTTAGATCCTTGCTCTATTTATATATTCCCATGTCCCGCAGACCATGGGCAAGCCGAATCACTTTCTATTTTCTAACATTATTTTTGGGCGGACAACCCTTTGACTTGACTCATTACAACTCGCGCTCTGTGCACCTCGTGGAGCCTTACCATACTATTACCCAAAATTACAGACTTTAAGCCCCAAAACTGTTACGCAGGGCCTCCGCTACCCAACAATCTCGTTAGCCATCATTAGGAACTCAAGTAAAGAGTCCCTAATGTTAGGTGATGAGACTGCTAGTATGAAAAACCTTATATGAAGGTGATTACAAGCTCTGCAAAATATACACTCATAAACATTTAAATCAAATAAAATATAAACTAAATTAGTATATTAATTTTTAGGGAATTTCTCATAAAATAATAATTAAATTAAAAATAATATCATATTTTAAAAATATACAATAATATTACCATTAATAATATTAAATAAAATACGATTACTTAGAATTTTGATATACTGGGCTTTGGATTTGATTGGTGAATGGGTGCATTGTTAAGGCACTCCATGTGATAGTCACTTGTTTTATAAATAAAAAGAAAATCACTCCTACCATAAATAAAATAAAGTAAATTAAAATACTTTATGTGTTTATAAAATTATATTTCAATTGAGGGTAATTATAGATAGACATCAATCCACAATAAACTTGATTATTATAAATCATTATATCTCTCAAATTATTAAAATAGAAAAAAAATATTATACATATATATATGTGTATATGTGAAACAAAAATTTTAACGATAAAAAAATAATCCTACTTTCAAGCCACCATGGGGTATCTAGCTCATGGTCTTAAATAACATATAATAATAAAATAACCATGTTGAAAAACCTTTAAAACATACTTAAACACAAAGTAGATAAGAGGTCAAACCCATCAAGAGGTAGGTATAGTAATAAATGGTATGGCTTTGAGAGAAAACTTCATGAATTGTATTACATTGTCATGTAAAGTTGTTAATGTTATTTATCTACATGAGCACGTGCATGTGCATTAAGTTGTCTTTTTTTTTTGGCATTGTTTCTTACTACCTATTTATTTTTTCTTTTTGCGTTTTTCATGTTTTTTTCATTTCATTGAGCCTAGTTTTAATTTTATATATATATATATATATATATATATATATATAATATATATATATATATATTATATATATATATAATGCCTTAGTATTTTGAAGGAGGGGGTTAAGCACTAGAGATTATTTTACTTTTCAGATGAGAACATGGAGAATATGGTTTAGCATATGACCCAAACAATTGCATGATGGGATATGAAGTTTCAACAAGACCCTCAAGCTTTATTGGCACATGAAATCCTTCATGGATAGAGTCCTCAAGAATAATGAAATTTAGTGTAAAAGTCATCTTTGTTGGTAACTATATGCACCTAGTTAGACTAAAAAACATGAAATCTTATAGAGATTTCACTGTTACCTCTACTTAATGAGTTTTAAACATTTCTAGCTCTCAAGGTTTGAAATTTGATTCTCTAGATCCTCTAGTCATTTTTCTTAGTCTTATAAAAACTACTCACCATTGTCACTAGTAAGACCAACTCATTTTGGAATATGATGGGTTGGCATTAATTCATTTGAGTTTAAACCTCTGTTTAAGGTTTGGTTTTAAGTTTCATTGTTACTAAAAAAAATTCAAATTCATATTCACATTATAAATTATCATAAGTTTAATCTTCTCCAAACATTTCTTTATGTTGGACATTGAAAAACAATTAAAAAATAACAATATAATAATATAATGAAAAGTAAATAAGAATCAATTAAAGTAACAAGTTTGATAAAATGATAAGTGATCACAACTCATACCTTTTATGTTGTCTATCCCAATCAATATTTTCCTATCATTACCAAAATCCCAAGTCATATTCATGCGACACTAGTGGAGAATTTTAATAAAGCTCCTCAATATCAGTGATCCTTTTATTTTGAAGGGAATATTATCTCTGTATGAATTCTCAATATCAAAATTTCTCATATATTTTGCCCGAATGATGTCCTTTCAAACCCGTTGTCCATTCATGGCCCTCTAGAAAGATTTACTCAACATTGTTTATCCAAAAGTTTCGTGTTCCAGCAACCCCCAACCACAGAATTCCAGTTGTCCATTCATGGCCCTCTAGAAAGATTTACTCAACATTGTTTATCCAAAAGTTTCGTGTTCCAGCAACCCCCAACCACAGAATTCCTTTAGAATAGACAAGTCGACCCACTTGCAAAGATGATATTTTGTAGTAGCTTTTGCCCGAGACAAGAGGAAGGTAGTTATGATAGATTTAATCTTTAAGGAAATGGAAAATGGGATCATGAATAAGTGTGCCCAAAATATAGATGACTTCTACAAAATCACCTGAACAAGAATATATCTTCCACCCATTGGGGTTATCTGAAAACCAAATATGCCTACAATGCATTCAATGTCCAGCCTGTCTCCAGAGGATAAATAGAGCATAGATTTGTTACCATTTTTAAGGAGCCCAGAGGCCCCTCCATATCTAAGATATATATAGCTTAATGAAGACCACTGAGACCTAGATATAATTTCAAAGGTTAGTATATCATCAATAAAAAACAAGTGAGTGATGTTGACCTATCTAGAGATATTTAAACCCTAAAATAAACCATGAGAATGTGCCTCTTTGATTCTCAAACTAAGACGATTCATGATGAGAATAAATACTAAGGGGGAAAGAGAGCACCCCTCTTTAAGACATCTACATGCCTAGAAAAAGCTGCAAGGAATACATTGATCAGAACAACAAAAAAAAACATAAGTAATACAAGCCATTATCCACTCCACATTATGAGACTGAAGACCAATCTTGTAGAGAATGAGTGTAATATATGACTAGTCCACACTGTCATATGCCTTGTATAGGTTGGTTTTCATCACCACCACTCCTTCTTATAGAAATGGATAGAATTGATAGATTCTTGTGTTGATTCAATTGCATCATGAATCTAGTGATCATTTAAAAAACCAAATTGTTCTCAATAGATATGCAAAGATAGTACCTTATTGATGCACCTTGCAATCACTTTAGAAATAAGCTTGTAGAGAATGTTGCATAGTGAGATAGGTCTGTAGTCTAGGAATTTTTTTGGGGAAGAGGACTTCAGGATGAGAGCTAAAAATGTTGAATTTATGGCAACAGTAATCTTACCCAGAGTCCTAACATCTTCCAAAATCTCCAGAATATTATGTCCCATAGGCTCGAAAAGCTTATGAAAAACTCCACTATCCATCCATTCTGTCCCAAACTTGTCTTTTCCAAAAGATATTTCTTCTAGATTAACAGGGCCATAAATATCATCATTTGCATTATCGTCAAACATTTTTGGATATAGGTCCAAAGCCCATATATGATCCTTGTAATCCACATCCTCCCGAAAGTATCAGAAAGTTTGAAAATTTTGACAGCATCATCTTGTATCTCAGGAGTAGTGTGTTTGGAGTCCCCATATCAAGATTCAATGTCCCAGATAGTATTAATATGTTTCTTATCATTTGGGAACATATGAAAAAAATTAGTGTTAAGGTCTCCTTCACATAACCATATTGATTTGCTCTTGAGCCTCTAGGTTGCTTTCTGAATGTTAAGGATCTCACTCTTCCTGTCTTCTAGCAATTTTCGATGATCAAGATCCCCCAAGTTGGATTTTTTTGTTCCATGACTCTGCCAAAACTAGACATGTCACAAGTGATCTTCTGTAATTTCGATATCAACCCTTGTTTTTTAATTATTTCCTATGTCCTTGTTCGACTTTTTATGATGTTGATATTTTCATAATGGTCTACATGGCAGATAGGATTCATCTATGTCCAAGAGGACTTCACCAACACACTATAATATTTATCTTCAAGCCAAACTCCATAGAATTTGAAGGGTAATCCTCGACGGATATTCTCCATCCTCCAATGGAGAATAATGGGTAGATGATCATATATGTATGTATTGTATACACTAGACTTCAAATTACCTAGGCTCTCTATCAGATTTTCTTGTATGAGGACTCAGTCCAGACATTTCCCAACATGTTCTTCACCCACTCTTTCATTATTCCATGTGGGGGAAAGTGGAAAAGGACAATTTTCCACCAAATTATAATCAATAAAAAGATTATATAGATGATTAACAAGTGGATCTGGCCTATTGTTCTTTCCCCAAGACTCTTGTGCCATGAGAGTGGCATTCAAATCACCAACAATGATAAATCCACTGATCTTAATAAGATTGCATTGTTGAATATGGTTTGAGAAAGTTGAATGATTATGACATGGAGCATATATATTAAGCAGATGTATATGACAAGATGTTCCTAAGATATGTTTAGACAAAAAGATGTTCCTAAGATATGCTTAGACAAAAGGATGTCTGCAAAAAGACAAGGATGCCAGGTGGTACGAATAACCAAAGAAGGAGATTCAATATGTTGGGAAGTAGGAGGATTCGAGGTCACAACTTCCTGAGGAAAGGAAGAGGCTGAGCAACAAGGAAAATAAACATAAGAGAATGTAAATAATCCATAGAGTGTTCATGACAACAACTTGATAGTAAGCATGGTGGCCAAAAAAGAATACATATAGTCTAGAATACTGCAAAGTATGACACTTCCTCACCAAAAGTGTGATACCATGCTCATTCACACCCATACAGCCCCACAAGTAGCAACATAGAATCACATAGAGATAACACTTGTTTTGAAATTTCCAAGAAATTTGATAAAAAAGTTAAACAATTGATTTGTCTTCATCTATTTTAATTAAAAAAATATTTATAATGATTAAAATACCAAAACCTACATAAAAATAAATATCAACTTAAATCTATCTTAATTCAAATTTCTCAAAAATTGTCATTTTAAATATTTTAAATTATAAATCTAAAAACAATTCCTTTAATATTTCTCAAAATAATAATCATTTTCAAAAATTCATTAAAAAAATTACAAGCATAATTACAAATTAATTACATAGAATAAATTTGTGTAAAATATTACACCAAATAACTTTAAAATTTAAATATATTGAAATTAATTTATCCCAGAAATCTTACATTATCAAAATCCAAATATATTGATCTGAAACTAGAATCATTTCCCATTTCCACCCACTCCTCCCATTAACACTCCATTTCAAACACACCCATTAACTCTCTATTTTAAACCTATACTAAGCATATATATATTAAATTGGTAGGGGCATCCCTAACAAAGATATTAATGCTTTGAATATTTGCAAACAGAACATAATTGGACTTTGTTTTTGCTTTCAGCAATGCAATATAATAGCCATATTAGATGGCCATACACATATCCAGAACACATTTGCATTCCAATCACACTTATACAATTTCAACGTTTATAAAATACAGAAATGAAATATATCAATGCCAGAGAAATACAATTTCAATGTTTATAAAACACAGAAATGAAATAATATCAATGCCAGAGAAATACAATTTCAATGTTTATAAAACACAGAGATGAAATAATATCAATGCCAGACAATTTTAAAGCGGAAATAATGTCAATGCCATACCATTTTAGAGCCGAACAATCGAAAGACTGCTTTCATATATTCAAACACAGGACAAGTAAGAAACCACAAAAGAGACTACACTAATATATCTATCTCACACCGATTATGTTATGACATACCTTTTCTAAATGAAATCTTCCCAACCAACCCAGCAAAAAAAAGGAGCACGAATGATATCAGGCCTATCTAATGGTCTTATCTCCGTGGAATACTGTGCGTATCATGAAAATCTAACTATTCACTTCAAACATTTGAAAAAATAAACTTCTCAAAAATGGCACTCTGCCGTGCATCTTGAAGATCATAGCAATGACAGTTGTACTGTTACTAAAAGAGATAGTCTGAATGCTGTAAGACGAGCGCCTTGAGAACATCTTCACTGTGCCTCCCAAAGACTCTGATGCATGCCTCCCTCGCCTGCTCTGATGATAAACTTTCCTCCCCAAACCAACGCTTGGTTCCTTGTAACTGCTGGGCTACCATAACCAGGGTTCGAATGTCCCCGGGTACAGCATTTTGAATGGCCTTAACAACGTCTTCGCCGGAAGGAATGCACTCCTTCAACGTTGTGGGGAAGTAGTAGTCCGTCTGTGTTCCTGCAGGATATGCAGAAACAAATGACGCGCGAATCCAATTTCTCTCTTCTTCAGTTTTCAACAACGCGGAACTCCTGATAATCTCCTCTGCCTCTACAAAAAGCTTTGCAAATTCTGCGCACGCCGGAAGATCCGCGTTAAAACCCTCTCGAGACCTTGCATCATTGATTTCCTCCAATGCTTTGTAATGCAATTTCTCGAACCGTTCGTTTATAGCCTCCAGGGCTGCCTTCAGAGAGAGCTCCAGAATGCATCTCCTACACTTGCACTTGAAACCCCAGCTTTGGCACATGGCTTGGCGCTGCGGCAATGGGACCAGGGTATCAAAATAGGAAATGGTGATCTCCTTTCCTCGTTTGATGGGCTTGCAGGCATGAATAAACATAGCGCTTCCCACTTGCAACCTGCTCGAGTTCGGCAGGCAAGAATGGTTGATGAAGGATGGCAGCAGCCAGAGACCGCTAAAATTCTGGCCTCGCTGGACGAGTTTGGCTTCAGAAATTGAAGCATATGTAAGTTCGGCTCCACCGACTGAATTCCGACTTATAATATCGCGTATACGGTTAACTTCCACCTGCAATTTTTCTTTTCTCGCTGCAATTTGGCCCTCCGTCTTAAACAGATCAATGGCTGGAACGTCCAGGTTACGACGCGCAGAGTAGTGGTCTAAACTATAAAGCTGCTGGAGCAATCTGTGCGATTTTCTGGCAGCACTAACGACGGCGGCAACAAGATCTTCTTGCGACCGACGATTAATGTTTCCCCGGTAGTCCACATTAATCCCGGCCGAGTCATTATCATAAGCTACTGCAATGGCGTTGCTTACCAGCAAAAGCTGCCCGGTGGTTATTTCTCGTTTGGCGTAAAGCCCCCGGCCGCGGCCGTCTTTGGTCATCTTGATCTCTACGGGGCCAATAAAATCGGCCACTTCAGGGGGAGAAGATGCGCGTCCCAGCAGGTAGTCCGAGATGTCATACTTGCCATTCCGGCTCTGGGAGTACAGAGTCTTGGCTTGGCGAAACGCGTCTTGTATTTCGAACCACCCGGGGCTGGCCTCGTTAGCTTTGTCCAAACATTCGCATGCCGCCGCATACTGCTTCAGCCCAACCAAAGCCCGGCCTTTCCTATAGAGCGCTTTGAGATTGCCGGGATCGATCGCAAGAACCTTGTCGGAATCCTCCAGCGCTAGCTCAAATTCCTTCACCCGAAGCCTTGTCTCCGTCCGGTTGGAATAGGCGTGCAGGAGGCTGGTGTTGAGCTGAAGCAGAGCGGCCTCGATGCATTTCGTATAATATTCGGCCGCTGCGTCCCATTGTCTTTCTCTGAAGCAGCTGTTTCCCTTCTTCCTCAACTCCTCCACATCGACATGCGGCAGGCTCTGCGCCGGCTTCTGCTCCTCCTGAGTCACGATCATCTCAACGTTGGCAGGGTTGTCCACACGGATGGAGAGGCCACCGTCGCCTGCGCGCTTAAAATAGGGCTCCCTGATGGCCACCTTGGCTCCCCTGGGGTAAAGTCTCTGGATGTTATTCTGCGAATGAGCCGCATTGTATATTGCCAGCCTGACCCCAAGGCCATGATCGTCCTCAAGCATAGTCATGATACCACTTATCCTGAAGGCCTCGGCACAGATAGTACCGTAGAGCACCCGGCCGCGGTGGACTCGGCCAACCTGCAGTTGGGTAAAGGAAATGGGTTTTAATTTTTCCAGCGGAACCGAAGAACCTCCTCCACTGCTCCCAATGGGGTCTGTGAAGGAGAAGCGTGCTAGAAAAAAGCCTTGTGGCATATTCCCGAGTTGTTGACGAGCTAACTCATGGAGTTGGAGAAGAACTTGCTTGTCGAACCTCTCAGAAGCGTATATCGTCATTAACTCACACAGCTTCTCCATCCTTCTGCGAACAAAATTAGGAAGTCACCAGTGTCTTTTACTTCCAGAGCTACGAGTTTTCTACTCCGCCCAAATGATATTTAAAGAGAAAGGAAGAAACGCAAGGAAACCAGAAACCACACAACGACTTCTCAAACCCTTGGCACGAGTGATCGGTTGGTGTTGGAAAAAGGAAGACGTTATCGTGATCAACGGGGACTGCCCTAGTTTGCCGGTTCCGAGCGGGTCCTGGGTCCTGCCACCTGTATATATATTAATTGAATTACACCGTAAAACTGGAAAACATTTAACCCTGGGTCCGAACCTGTATATATATTAATTGAATTACACCGTAAAACTGGAAAACATTTAACCCTGGGTCCGAATAATAGGTCACGATTTAGTGTTCACACGAAAGTTGAAAAGTGAAGTTAGACCATCATAGGAGAATTTACTTTTAAATTTTAACTATTTTAACTATTTTAAAATAAACGGAGAGTTTTAAGACGCTTTGTATTCGTTGACTAAACAATTTTGTTATTACTAAAATATTATTTGTAAATTTAGTGGAAAAGCGATTCATTAATAAAATTAATAAATTTAAACGACTGGAAAGAATAACTATTATAAAATTAAATAAATATTAGTTAAATTAATAAATATTAATTAAAAATAATGGTTAAATGTTTAAATATTATATTTAAAAAGGTTTGGTTGTATTTAATTAAATAAAATTACTCATGGAAAATAATTATTAAAACCTTTTACAAATAAAAGTGATTTGGTTTTAAAAGAAAAACAGTTACATATAAAGTGATTTGGTTTTAGAAAACCGTGAGTGATTAATGAATGATTATTATTATTATTATTAGTTATATATAAAAAGATTAGATTGTATTAATTAAAGAAAAAGATATTTGTTTGAAAAAACTATATATATATATATATATGGGGTTAAATAGGTTTAAGGGTTAGGTTAAGTGGTTTAGAGTTTGATATTATTGTTAGTGGTTGTTGATTATGGGTTTAGACAACCAAAGTAAGTCTTTTTACCATCTGTTGTGCGAGAAATTCCCCTAGGGTCTTTGGTAAATACCTTAGCAGACTGAAGGTTATCTATGCAAAGAAACACACATTCCATGCAATCATAATGCTACTATGAGCAAACTCTATTATAGGGGGCGTACCTGATGTCCTACGTTTAAAAAGAGCCTTCCAGAGTCCAAACCCTTCTTGGAGTTCCTTTGCTCCTTTGACCTGCAAAACAAACAATTTAAGAAAGTATCGCAGTATATGGACTAAACGTCATAAAGAAACTATTTTCATATTATAAGGAAAGGTAGTTAGTTATGCAATTAAATGACCACTCACATATGAATCATAATATGAATATCATCACATGAAGAAGATCTATATTAGGAACAAAGACATGTGTTTCTTTTATTATAGACAAAGAAAGTACAGAAAAGGAACAATTTCCCCTGAGTCGTCCTTTCGCAGGCTCCAAGCAGAACTGTCTCCCAGATTCGTCCAGTCTCAAGCCTTTAACAAACTCCTTCCGTGACTTACTCCATGATCTCTCAAGTAGTATGAAATCATCAACACACACAAGGAAACAAGGGTTTCCTATAGGATGGGGGAAGTGCACGAGGCATAAGGATCTTCAGACCTGGTCAGGGAAATCTCAGCATAACAATCTTTCTCTCTCTTCTTTCCTCCCTTTGGCCTTCCCATAGAAGCCTTTTTATACTTCTCCCAAAGTAATTTTTTAGTTGGGAATTCGTTGAGAACAGTTGGGCCACGGGCACTAACAAGTGATCAACAGGTAAAACCCGTGATCTCTGCCCGAAATTAAGGAGATTTATTTTTTCTAAGTTTTTTATACATATACGCGGGTTGGGTATACACAGACCCGTGTATACACGCGTTTAGCTCAGGGCAATGTCGCGTATAGGGAAAAAACACTGTTTTTTTTAATTTGGGACCAGGTCTGGAAGGATGGGTTGGCCTAGGCCATGAGTGCAGCATCACAAACCTCAAGAGTGAGATTTGGAGCTATAACACCATCCATGAAATGTGTGGAATTAATCCTGATTTGTTGTGCTTTTATTCCAAATAAAATATATATATATATATATAAAACAACTATAGTATGCAGCATTGCTACTTAGTATATGTTCCATGCAAAAAAAATTAATAACATAAATTATTTAAAATAATACTATTATTATGTAAAAAATTGTCTATATTTATTGGGATTTTGTAATATGTTTTTTTAGGTAGATTATTATGTTGAGTGGCAAATTTACTTTCTATTGATGGTATATTTACTCACTTTACTCACCAAAATAGAGTAGAGTAATAAGAAAAAATAATAATAAACTATGTTTTTCCTATCATTTCTCTCCACTTCCATTCTAGTTTTGTATGTTTTCCTATTATTTCTTACATTTCAACCTCTTTTAATTCTTTATCAAAATATTGAAATGAATTTAATGAAGTTTGAAATTCCTAGATTGGAAGCATGGGCATCCTTGCAATGTAGTATAATGCTTACCTAGTAGTATAATTAACATGAGCTTGTCAAAAATGAGATGCTAATGTGTTTGCTTATTTATTTGGTTACATAGCATTTAATTTTGTGATAAGATGAATATACTTTTTCTTTTATGAGTTAAACGAGGCAATATAGCTAGTGTTCTCTGCCACCTAGTTTAATGATTAAACATTGAATGGTATGAATTAACTTTGACAGTTGAACAAGTTCAACATTGTAGATGGAATAAACTCTAGGTTTAATTAATACAAAATACAATGATACATGTTAGTGCATGTTAAACCATTCATAAAATGCACGAGTTTTTTTTTTTTTTAAATTTACAATGCATAACATAAATTTTTATTTCAAATGCTTGAATGAGAGCTTAATCTAACAAATTACAATGCATTAACTAAACAAAATTTAGTGCTTAAAGCAAAAGTCATAGTTCTTCTTCATAGATTTCAAAGTATATCAGAATTTTGCATTAGAGGTGTTTGAAAGAAAACTTGGTACCATATGCACTTAAGTGAGAATGTAATATGTTGTAAAGACACTGAAGAAAGATAATTTAACAAATAACAATACTTTGATTAAACATAATTCAGTGCTATCTTTTCAATAAGTGACATTTCCTGTCAATGAGTAGAACAATTAATTTTTCAAATTAACAAAAAGTAAAACTTAAACATAAGGGAAATAAGGAAAACAACAAAGTATTCAAAATATATTTTTTAATAAGAGGAAAATTGAATATAAAAAGATACATTAAATTCATATTATATTAACAAGAAAATCACAGGAGTGTGTCAAAACATTTATCCATTTTAAAAGTTAAAAATATTGTTGTGGTAATATCACTATTAATAAAAAAAAGGGGCATTCTTCTTTTTGACATCAATGTTTTTGTGCATGAACATAGTAATGCTCATTCTTCTTTCAACATTGGCATTTAATATCTATAATAATCTCAAGTATTTTTTTATGAATTTTGATCATCCCTGCACAAGGAAAACCAACACAAAATGTTTATTAATGCTTGCATAAATAGAAAATTGTAGCATTTTGTTATATCACTAAAAACTAAAGGTGAAAGACTAAGAATGATACCTAGCAGATAAGACACACATGCTAGTTGGGGCTTTGGCTCATTCTATTTTTCTTGTTGTTGTTGTCAGCATCCAGAATCTCATTGTCATCATTAAGAGTGAAAATATAATGAATCTGTAAATTGCGCAACATATAAATTGTTTTTTTTGCAAATATTCTTGGTAAGACATTTGAGCTAATTCAGATAGTTGTTTCTTTAGAACTAATATGTTTCTAAATCAACAACATAAGGCATTGTTATCATGAGTTCTTATAATGAAGTTGATAAAATGTAGAAAGAAAAAAGGGGTTTGTTTTTTGCACTTAATGAAAAATATTGACATATCTTCTATCATTGTAGATGATGACATTGGGAAACTGCAAAGTGCACAGACAGGCTCAAATGGTGTAGAGTATGCATTTGCAATGACAAGTATTCCTTGCACTTGTTAGAAAATAAGACAAGTCAACAAATGTATAATGAAAAATAAGTAACAATGCAATGAAAGATAAGTAGATTATTGGGTATGTACTTACCTCGATTTATCTATTAATTATTTTTTTGAGGTCTTGTTGTATCTCAATGTTCAAATTTGTTATTAATTGGCCTATGTTGTATGAAATGTTTTTTCCTTGAGGTCTTTTCTTTTTGTTATGTTTTTTGAAGAGCATAATTGGCATATCTCCACTTTGTTTCTTTTGTTCCATTTCATTGTAGATAGGTGCAAAGTTTTCAAATAGTTGTAGCTATGACATAAAGTACCCAAAAAAAAGTAATTTTTGGTATTGGATATAAACAATCAGTTGAATTTAATAAGACTAATGGGTGAGTGGCACAAGGGTGAGCATTTTACCAATGCCTTATCATCTTCATATCTTCCGTTTGTAATCTATAGTGTAAATTGCATTCCATCTTTTGAACTGTTGTTACAAGCGCTGCAACTGTTCCAATTCAGAATGCTTCTATGCTTTCTCCTAACTCTTTTATTTTTTGTATTGGGAACAAATTTGTATTCTGCGCAAACTATGTCGATGTTTCTTAGTGCTTGTATTATCTAATAACAAAATGTGGTCACAATCACTAGAATCATAGTTTGTTTGGCATAATTTGGAATTTTTTTACTGCAATTCCTTTTCCTAGAAAGATCTTTTGATTGCATTTTTTGATGAGGTCACCTGGAACAACCATTTTGATTATCATCAATCCTTGTTGATCAGCCAAATTGACACAGAGCATTTGATGTGTTTTTGTTACTTTGTCCAAAAATGTGTTGTAGACAACCATGAAATTACCATGAAATAATTTTCGAGATTTTCTGATGTTTAGTTTTTCAATTGATATTGGAATGGTTAACAATGCATTTGCAATGTGTAAAGATCGTTCAAATCAGTGTTAATTACAAGGGGCCGATGTTGAAATATGTATACTATGTTGAAATATGTAACTAGGTTCGATCTTTGTAATCACACATGTAATCATGGTTTGATGTATTTAATGTAATAAAAAACATAAATTTATTATTGTTGTTCTTGAGGCATGAGTTTCATGCTCAAGGAAAAATTTATTTTTAGGTCAAGCACCATTGAATGCTTCTAGATTTTTCAGAAAGTCCATTGAGTCATTGTCATATATTGAAGAACCATTTGGGCATGTTACATATTGTAAATAAAATTATTTGAGTCAAAGTTAGAGTCAAAAGACCCTCTAAGACCTTGTCTATGTGCTACAACCAATTTAGCCCTCCAAAGAAGCAATTTGTCCTATAAAAAGGACATGTCAGCCTAGTTACAATGTCAAGTCAACCCACAAGCATGAGCAAGAAGCCTCTATATAAGAGGCTAGTCAATCGCCCTTGAAGATAGTCACTCAAGAATCTCGTGGAATCACACGAAGACCAAAGATACCTAGCAAAGGGAAGAAGAATTCAAGGAAAGGAAAAGTGAAGTTTGCAAGGACTGTTTTTGGTTATTCTTGTTCACATGTGCAAGGAGACTAGGGAACAATTTACCGCAACAGAACATAAGTATAGACAACTCAAAGAATGTTGAAACAAGGTAAGAAGAAGATCCTTCTAGAAAGTTGAAGATATAAGGAGATCAACTCAAGGCAAGCTAAGGAGAAGCAGCGATAAAATTTCCCTTATCCCATCACACATGCAAAGGTTGCAAAATGTTGCAGGAGGCCGAGAATTGCAAGAAAAGAGTCCAAAAATTGCAGTATAGTATTCCAAGGCTGAAGTTGAGGACGAAGAAGAAATTGTAGCAGTGTTAAGGCAAGGTTGAATTTGTTTGAATCAATAAGAAAAAGGCAAGGTTTGACTTGGAAATGGAGGGTCTTCGTCAAGGGTCATAGGTCTTGTAATTATTTAGTTGAAGTCCTATAAGAAGGGAATAATTCTGGTGGGTTTTCCTCTCAATTGGAGAGGTTTTGGCCGTGACTAATCACCTATATCTTGTGTCCTCTTATCTCATTGTTCTTTCTGGTTTGGTAGTTGTTTGATGATAAGAACACAAGAATAATCAATTTGAAGAAGAACCTAATCAAGTTAAGTAAAATTTAATCACAAGTAGTTAACGAAATAAGAGAAATCACATAATATGTTACCCTGTATATTTCTCAACAAATTGTAGATATGATAGATGATCATAAGAAATGGGCATAGATTGAATTGCCTTGTTGCTTCTTTTTGTAGTTTTTTCTTGTTGTTGTGATGTTCTATTTATTTTTTACTCAAGGCCGCAAGGTATTTGGAAAAATGCAATCAGTGATAAAGAATACATGAAAAAGAGACTTTTATATCTGAAATAAGAAACCAAAGAGAAGTACAAATAGTATTTGAAAATACTTTCCTTTTCTATTTTTGGTCATTGTAGCTTTGATCTATTTTTCTTCTATAGTAGAAATGAAATTGCATTAGATCTTCTTGGCACATTGATGCAATAGACGATTACAAAAGAGCATTAATAAATGTTTAATTTTCAATGGCAACAAAAAGGGGGAAAATGATTTTATTGCAAATATGGAAAGAATTCAATATGTTTTATGATTCATTTGGATATATATGGTCCATTACGAGAAAAATTGCGTCATGATATGACCAATATGTATATATCTTGTAGATCTTGTAGTTGTGTGTTATGTTAGACCATACATGATGAATGAGAAATGTGGTCACATATGTATTTTTATCTAAAAGAAAATGGAGGTTGTAGCTATGCATATAGTCTATTAGTTTCTTTGTTCTATTGCTACTTTGGCACATGTTAACATTGAGATATCCTAGGATGACTATTGGTTTACAAATAGATATATTGCATAACGTTTTTCAATAATATTTAGTATATTAGCAAATGTGGCAGAGGGTTTTGCATATACATTGATAATTATAATTTGTATTCCATGTAGAATCATACTTTCCATATATGCTTCTACATTATCTTCTTGAAACTTCATATGTTCAACAATTCTTATGTTTTCTTTGAAGCATGTGAGCAATCCATATTTGTAATGGCTTCATATGAAATTGAAGGTTTTGAACTTTTGTTGCAGCATATCTTGTTTCAAATGTGTCTCTTGTAAACAAAAAATGTCATCATCCATCAAATCATAGTCATTTAGAACATCGTTGATAGAGGTTTCTAGGTTATGAGTGTTTAGAGAGAGAACTAATGTGCATGAATGTGTGTGCGAATTTTAATAATTGTAACCGGTGCCCACTTTGTAGTCTATCATAGATGGTCAATTTCAATTGTTATTTTTTTCTTAACTTTGAAGTTTTGTTTCTGTAGAAGTCTTAACAGGAGCAAGGATTGCAACTTTCTAACACGAGACAAGGTTGTGTAGACTAGTCCATGAGCCCATATTCTAGTAGGATCAAATGTAAGGTTGTCTAGTGTGAGGCCTTTTTATCTATGTATTGTGTGTGCACATGCAAATTGAACAGGAAATTGTTTTCGTATTTTGATATATATTGTCTTTGTTAATGGTGTGATTATTCTCTCTACTTGTAATATGGAGATCGTCCAATCTTTGAAAATGCCTTCACTAAATAAGTGAGCCAATTTTCTTGCTTGTTCATGTCCTATGCTTGTATCAAACAACTTGATCCATATGACATAAATTTCATGTTTTTTTGTATAGGCTTTAATGATTCCATCTACTCCATTAACAAGGACATCTTATGAATTATAATTTCCAAGATAGAGCTCAATTAACATATTTAATTTCATGACTATTTATAAAGGAAATGTTGTTTTATGTAAATGTGAAGGGAAATCATTCTAGTTTTATTTTTCTTAGTCGATTGTAGTGATGAAAATTTCGTCACCAGGAACAATTGACAATATTTTTTTATTGTGAAAATAAACATATTGATTTTTATAAAAAAACGGTAAGGGCAATAAGGGTAAATAGGTGTAGTCCTAACACAATTTTTGTTCAAATATACTAGATCATCTTCTGTTGGAGTGTTTGCTAGGATTCTATTTGTTAGAAATTAATTAACGGAACAATGAAATACACAAAATTTTGTGGAAACACAAATAAAAAAACACATAAAACAAGAGAGACACAGATATATTGTTGGAAATAATACTGAAGGGGGGGTGAATCAATATTATCTAATTCTTTTCAATATACCATTTAAATTATTCTTCAGATATTGATGATTAACTTGTATGTCAGAACCATATAATAATGGACAAGTACAATAAAAAAATGATAGTCACACCAAAGAAGACCAGATATAAGGTGGAAACCCAATGTAGGTGAAAACCACCTGCTGCAATATGTCTTTATCTTCTTTCAATTAGAAACTTCGTTTACAATGATTTTTTATCGGTGCAGTCCTTTACCAGTACGCAGGCTGCAACCTGCAGAGAGCTAGAACCCTCTCTCGTTTTCCAGTCTATCCTGGAAGGGAGTTACAACCCCCTTGGCTCTTTTACTTCTTTAAGGACCACGTTTCATAAATTTTCAAACTGGATCCATGAACATCAATTAATCATTAAGTACATGTGAATCACCCAGTCAACATTTTCATTCAACCAGATTAGCAATACCAGTATTCTAAACCCAAAACTCTTCAACAATAGATAAAAGACAGCCAGCAAACGTTTCAAGATAGGTCCGCAGCTCCACCAATACAGGCCTGCGGATATCCATAGCTCTTTTGTGTCTAAACTATGTGGATCTGCACCTGGTTGGTCTTCTACGTTGCGTATCTCCGCACCTACCCCTTCTGCTTCCCCGCGTGCCACTGCTCAGATCCGCACTTGCACTGTCTGCCTGACAACGCACCTTCGCAACTGGTTCTTCTGTTCCCCTGCGTACCTCCGCATTGTGCCTTCTTCTGATCTGCATTCCTCGCACCTACGCCTTCTGCTGCGCTACGGATCCTCGCACCTGCGCCTTCTCCTGCACTGCGGACCCCCGCACTCACGCCGTGGATCACCTGCAAACCTCTGATTAGGGCCAAATTAACAGTCCTCCAATGTGCCACAAACAGTCAGATCCACAGATCTGATCATGCGCCCGAGAGATCACAACCTATCAATAGATTCGCCTTCAATTTCACCTTGATTTAGATCTAGCCTTTAGAACTGATTACCAAAAATTTCAGATCTTAAGATATTCAATTTTCATAAGTGTCTAGCCAAGAGATCTCCTTTCCTTTTTATAGGCAAGCCCTTATTCAAACCATGGGGAAAAACATCGTAAACCAATACAAGGGATCCAAACCGGGGTTCAATAATTTAGATCTTATACCACGGACCAAAACCATAGGATCATGAACGACGGGCTAAATACCAAGGGCCAAACATAAGAAACCCCACGTGAGTGCGCTTCTCTGCATTGGAGTGAGTGAACTGGGGGACCGCACCTTCTGAACGGAGCATCTGCGGGTATGACTGCACTTCTTGGTCGGTATACCTGCGGGTCCGCACCTTTTGAACGGTGCACCTGCGAACCCCTTGACTTCCTTCTTTTTGAGAGCCTGAACATACTTTTGCCACTTGAGTGAGTTGCCATCAAGTACAACACCTGAGCTATAGCACCAAACCTGAATCATAGTGCCAACAATCTCCCCCTTTGGACTTGATGGCAACCCCATGATCTTCAAGGTCATTCTCCCCCTTTGGCATCAAGGGAAAAGGGTTATGCTCCCCCTAAGAACATGCTTAAGTTTTTGCTCTCCTGAACATGCTCCCCCTGACTATAGACCAGATCTACACAAGAAAACTTTCTGCAAGAAGAACCATAATCCACCATACATCATAAATGACCGTGAAACAGATAGAGACATATTAGTAGCAATATGTAGTCAGCATCCATGTTCTCCTTCTGTACATTCTTCTTCAAGATCTTCTACCATAATGCAGACAATGCATTATATATTCTCCCCCTAAACCTGTCCATTCGATCTTCGACGAATCCATAAACGAGCAAATGTACGCATATACCCCATATGAAACTCGCGTACAACCAACAATCTCTGAAACAGATGAGATTCAACAACAAGATGATGCATCAACTACCCCTAGCTTTTTCCTGAGGTATTCAAAGGTCTCCCTAGGAAATGGTTTGGTGAGTATAACAGCAACTTGTTCCTTAGAAGGAACATACTCCAACTTGATCTTTTGTTCAAGCACTTGTTCCCTGAGAAATTGATACTTGATCGGTATGTGTTTGGTCTTTGAATGCATGATTGGGTTCTTTGAAATGCTGATTGCAATTGTATTATCACATAAGATGGAGATAGGTGGTGTACAAGTGATTTGAAATTCCTGCAACTTCTGCATCATCCAAAGAAGTTGAGTGCAACAAGATGCAGCAGCCACATATTCCACTTCAGCTGTAGATAAAGCAATCGAACTTTATTTCTTGTTGAACCAAGATATTAATCTGGAACCCATAAAGAATGCACCACCACTTGTGCTCTTCCTGTCATCCATGCTTCCAACCCAATCTGCATCTGTATAAGCATGAAGAGTGAGATCTGTATCTCTTGGATACCATAAGCCATAGTTTTGAGTTCCTTGAAGATACTTGGAAATTATCTTTACTACCTGAAGATGGGTTTCCTTAGGATTTTCCTGAAATCTTCCAACTATTCCCACTGCATGCATGATGTTTGGTTAGGTACCTGTCAAATAAAGTAGACTTCCAATCATGGATCTATAGGTTGGTTGATGCACTACTCTTGATTCATCATTTGCATTGAGACTGCATCCTGTAACCATAGGGGTACACACTGGTTTTGAATCTTCCATGCCATACTTCTTCACAATCTGCTTGAGGTACTTGGTTTGAGACAAGAAGGTACCACCTTCATTTTGTTGGATTTGCAATCCAAGAAAGTATGTCAGTTCTCCAAGCAAAGATATTTCGAATTCTTTTTGCATCACCAAGGCAAAGATTTGAATCATAGCTTCTTCATTGCTTCCAAAGATAATATCATCTACATACACAACAAGTATTAGCAATTTGTCATTTTCAATTTTTATATAAAGATTGCTATCTGCTGATCCTTTTGAGAATCCTTGTTGATGAAGATATTTGTCCAAACGATATTACCAAGCCCTTGGAGCTTGTTTGAGCCCATAGAGAGCCGTTTTAGTCTGCATACAAGATTTGGATCATTTCCAAGAATGAACCCATCTGGTTGTTCAATGTATACTTCTTCTTCTAAGTCTCCATTCAGAAAGGGTGATTTTACGTCCATTTGAAATATTTTGAACTTTTGAAAGCTTGAGAGAGCAAAGAACATTCGGATGGCCTCAAGTCTTGCAATGGGAGCAAAGGTTTCTTCAAAGTCTATTCCTTCTTGTTGAGCATATCCTTTACAAACAAGTCTGGCCTTGTTTCTAATCATTTCCCCATCTTAATTCAACTTGTTCTTGAAGATCCATTTTGTTCCTATGACATTCTTATCTTTTGGTCTAGGAACCAACTCCCAAGTGTTGTTCTTTTTGATCTGCTCAAGTTCTTCATCCATTTCCTTGACCCAACATTCAGCTTTGCATGCCTCTTTTACATTTTGTGGTTCAGTGGAGGAGAGCAAAGCCAAATAGCTCGAGGCTTCTGCAATTGTTCTTCTTGTTTGTATACCTGCCTCCTTTTGCCCCAAAATTTGAGATTCTGGATGATTCTTCTGAACATACCTGGATGGAGTCTTCTCTTCTATCCTTATCTGTTCCTCTGGTGCCATCTTGAGGTTCTTATTCATTAGTCTATATTTGAGAGAGTAGTCTGCATCCTCTTCCGATATTTTCATAATTTACTTGCGCTAGGAATCGTAATCCTTTTTCGATCAACGCACTAGCATCATATGCTGTCAAAAATCTTTCCAAGTCTTTATTGTAAACACTCTATATGCTTTGTTGTGGGGAGAATAACCAAGGAGAATGCCTTCATCTGCTCTAGGTTCAAGTTTGCCAAGCTGTTCATCATTATTCTTAATATATCATTTGCTTCCAAAAATTTTGAAATTCTTTACCGAAGGAGTCTCACCATATCAGAGCTCATGAGGAGTTTGAGTGTTGTTCACTCGGAGATTTGTTTTGTTGAGAATAACAACCGCAGCAAATGCAACTTCACCCCAGAAGGTTGCGGGAGTTCCAGACTCATCAAGCATAGCATGAGCCATTTGTTGAACAGTTCTATTCATCCTTTCCACCACTCCATCTTGCCGAGGAGTCCTAGCTATAGAGAATTCCCTTTTTATTCCATGTTCTTCATAGAAATCGAAAAATTCATTTGAGGTAAAATCTCCACCTCTGTCAGACCTGAAGCACTTAATTTTGTGATCTGATTCATTTTCAGCCAAGGCTTTGAAAGAGTTGAATTTTTCGAATGCTTCGTCCTTGTGTTTCATAAGTCCCAACCAAACCATCCTGGAGAAGTCGTCAATGAATAATATAAAGTATTCTTCTCCTCGAGGTGACCTTGTCCTAAATGGGCCACATACATCTATATGGACTATTTGAAGAGGCCTGCTGGTTGATCCTTCCTTCTCAGGGAAGTTAGTTCTGGTTTTCTTACCAAACTGACATGATTTGCATATGGTGTTGTCTGGAATTTTGATATCTGGAAGACCACGAACTGCTTGGTATTTGCATGCTTTCCTTATTTGTGAAAGCTTAGATGCCCCAACCTCTGGTGCCATAACCAGTGTTCATCATCCTTGCTCAAATAGCATTGTTGTTGTCCTTCTTCAAATATGTATAGGTTATTTGGAGTTCTTCTTCCTTTGATCAATATTTTTCCTGTATCAAGATCACGAACACTACATGCATTTGATCGAAATATTACCTCGGTTCCTTGATCGCACATCTGACTGACACTCAGTAGATTATGCTTCAAGCCATCAACATACAAAACATTTCCAACTTTGACCTTTTCTTTCAACTGAGCAGTGCCTTTTCCTTTTATGGCTGTTGGGGTATCATTTCCGAAAGAAACTTTCTTTCCTTTTCTAAAGCAGTATATGATTCAAGTTTTTCTTTATCACCTATCATGTGCTTCGAACATCCACTGTCGATGTACCATAGATTTTCCTTTCCTTCTACATAAAAAGCTATCCCACATCTTTCTGGTTGTGGTTCCTTTATTCTCCATGTTCTGGTGCTTGAGGCTTGTTCCTTTGTCTGCTGAAACCTGCTCCTGCATTTAGAATCTTCATGGCCAAAGTTATTACAAATAGAACATTCAATTTCATTTTCAAGGGCCGAAATGTTGTTATAGGTCCTTTTCGTAATTCCAGTCATTCTTCTTTGTTTTTGAGCTTCTCTAGTCATGATTGTCTTATAGGAAACACATTGAGCTGCTTTGTGACCAAAGTTATGGCAAGAGAAACATTGGCCATTGAAGAAACTTCTGCGATTATCAAATCTACCAGCCAAATGATTGTAGTTTCTGTTGTCATTCATTCTTGAAGCAAATTGAGAAGTTTTTACAGGTAGCTGGTTGTAGATTTTGTTCACCCTTAAGATGGATTTCCCCTGGTTTACCTGGTAGTCTTTGTTTATTCTTGATGTAATTCATCCCTGTTTTACCTGGTGATCTTCATTGGGCTTTTGCTCATTCCTCCTTGCTGCATCAAGATAACTCTTTGAGGTGGATGCTTGAGATGTTTCCCCATTATACCCTAGACCTGTCTTGATTAGTGGAGAACGTTGTACATTGATAATCTCATCCAGAGTTTCAGATCCTTTAACAAATTTCAGATTAAGAGCCTTTGTTTTCTCAATTTCTTTTCTAAGGCCAACAATTTCACATTCTAACTTCTCAAGGAATTTTTCTTTTTCATCAAGTTGAAATTGCTGAGTATCAATGATCACATTCTTTTCTTAGAAACATGTCTTGAGTCTAGAAATCTCTTCATAAAAGACATCCACATCTATTGCATCCATGTAATCATCATCTTCAAAAGCCATTAAAAGTTTATAGTTATTACCTTGTTCTTCTTCATCACTATTTGATAGACCATCACTATCTTCATGAGTGTAATAGCTTATTTGCATTCTGTTTCTTGTTCCATCTAACAGGTTCCTTCCCCTTGTCAATATTATCGTTATGAGGACATTTGGTAGCATAGTGACCTACTCTTCCACAAGCAAAGCATTTGAAAGGTAACTTACCTCTAAATCTTCCTGTACCCCTTTGAAGATTTCTGACAAAATTTGATTCTTCTTCTTCTTCTGACACATGTCTTGACTCATAGTACTCTCCTTTGCTTGAAGCCTTGAAGGCAGCTTCTCTCCTATCTGATGGACCTCCTTTCCTCATTTCATAAGCAGTTAGAATTCCGTGCAGCTGTGACATTTTAAGGTTTTGTAAATTCTCTTTTTCTTCTATTGTAGAAACTTTAGATTCAAACCTAGGGGACAAAGATCTTAGACCTTTTTCAACCACAATAACCTCTTTTAATTCTTCACCCAAATTTTTCATACAATTAACAATCTCATATACACAAAGAAAATAGTTAGCCACACTTTCATCATTGTACATTCTGAGATTTTCATACTGAATTCTGAGGGTTTGAAGTTTTGCTCGTTTTACCTGATCATCTCCTTCATAACTCATAACAATCTTGTCCCATATTTCCTTTGTGGATTTAATCTGCATAACCTTCATGAATTCTAATTGAGATAGACATCCTAGAAGAGTATTGACTGCCTTTGCATTTGTTTCATATTTCTTCCTCTCAGCCGGATCTGTAGGAGTTGTTGATGGAAAAGCATACCCTATGTCTATGATATCCTAGACTTCTATACCAAGAGATTGAAGATAGGCAGTAACTCTTACCTTCCAATATAAGAAGTTTGTTCCATCAAAAATCAGTGCCCTGATTGATGCTTCCCTCTCGTAGTTTCTCATGATAAAAGATCTTCCTTCAAGCGATCAAGGTTTTTCTGAAGGACCTGCTCTGATACCAATTGTTGGAAATAATACTGAGAGGGGCGGTGAATCAGTATTATCTAATTCTTTAATATACCATTTAAATTATTCTTCAGATATTGATGATTAACTTGTATGTCAGAACCATATAATAATGAACAAGTACAATAAAAAAAGATAGTCACACCAAAGAACACTAGATATAAGGTGGAAACCCAATGTGGGTGAAAACCACCTGCTGCAATATGTCTCTATCTTCTTTCAATTAGAAAATTCTTTTATAATGATTTTGTACTAGTGCATTCCTTTACCAGTACGCAGGCTGCAACCTGCAGAGAGCTACAACCCTCTCTCGTTTTCCAGTCTCTCCTGGAAGTGAGTTACAACCCCCTTGGATCTTTTACTTCTTTAAGGACCACGTTTCATAAATTTTCAAACTGGATCCATGAACATCAATTAATCATTAAGTACATGTGAATCACCCAATCAACATTTTCAATCAACTAGATCAGCAATACCAGTATTCTAAACCCAGAACTCTTCAGCAATAGATAAAAGACAGCCAACAAATGTTTCAAGATAGGTCCGCAACTTCACCAATAGAGGCCTGTGAATATCCGTAGCTCTTCTGTGTCTAAACTTCGTGGACCCACACCTAGTCGGTCTTCTACGCTGCGTATCTCCGCACCTACTCCTTCTACTTCCCTGCGTACCATTGCTCAGATCCGCACTTGCACTGTCTGCCTGACAGCATACCTTCGCAACTGGTTCTTCTGTTCCCCTGTGTACCTCCGCACTGTGTCTTCTTCTGAGCTATGTTCCTCACACTTGCGCCTTCTGCTGTGCTGCGGATCCTCATAGTTGCGCCTTCTCCTGCACTGCGGACCCCCGCACTCATGCCGTGGATCGCCTGCGAACCTCTAATTAGGGCCAAATTAACAGTCCTCCAATGTGCCACAAACAATCAGATCCACAGATCTAATCATGCGCCCGAGAGATCACATCCTATCAATAGATTCGCCTTCAATTTCACCTTGATTTAGATCTAGCCTTTAGAACCGATTACCCAAAATTTCAGATCTTAAGATATTCAATTTTCATAAGTGTCTAGATAAGAGATCTCCTTTCCTTTTTATAGGCAAGCCCTTATTCAAACCATGGAGCAAAACCATTGTAAACCAATACAAGGAATCCAAACCGGGGTTCAATAATTTAGATCTTATACCACGAACCAAAACCATAGGATCATGAACGACGGGCTAAATACCAAGGGCCAAACATAAGAAACCCCACGTGAGCGCGCTTCTCTGCATTGGAGTGAGTGACCTGGGGGACCGCACCTTCTGAACGGAGCATCTGCGGGTATGACCGCACTTCTTGGTCAGCGTACCTGTGGGTCCACACCTTTTGAACGGTGCACCTGCGAACCCCTTGATTTCCATCATTTTGAGAGCCTGAACAGAATTTTGCCACTTGAGTGAGTTGCCATCAATTACAACACCTGAGCCATAGCACCAAACCTGAATCATAATGCCAACATATATGTGGTTCACCCAACTTGGGTTACGTCCACGAAGAAACAACCAGTCCTTCCTTTTATATTATCCAGAAAAATGAAGAGATACAACCGATAAGAGATCTATTGTAATTTCCCCTTTGATCTCACACATCCTCCTCTCTCTCTCTCTCTCTCTTAGAATAATCATATACAACTATAATACAATTCCCTCAAATAATCAAGGGTTTCATTCTAGGGAAAACAACCTTAAATTAACATAACTTCTACCGTAAGATCATACACCTAATGAAAGACCTAGATTGGCTATGAAATTATAATATTTTACAAGGAAAATTTTCATCTATTTTTAGCTTTAGGGGCATTATGCCCGAACCCCCACCTGGGGGGGCCTCATAAAATTTGTCGTCACCCCTCGACAGTGATTATACGGGTGGTGTTGTTGCCCCATTAGGAACAAGGATCCAAAGTGACTAAAACAAAAATCTCTGAACAATCGAGATGATAATCAGGTTGCACACCCAAAAATCTCCCACTTGGAGACTGATTATAGAAACTCCACTGTTGCTTCACTTGTTGGAAAATGCTTACAATATGGACCTGGCTATTTCTCATCTTGATCATCATACTTGAAGACTAATTGAAACTGAGAATAATCTCAATTTCTCGCTGGTTACATCTTTTGTTAACATATCTCTAGGATTCTAACTAGTGTATATATTTTCTAGCTTCAAATGTCCATCTTACAACACTGACTATATGAAATGGTACTTGATATGTATATGTTTGGTCTTGGAATTAAATGTCAATTTCTTTTCACGATGAATGGTACTATGGTTTTCATTGTATAACTTGCTTCTTTCCCAACTCATCCATAAACCTTCATAACCAAATCATTTTTTTACTAGCCTCTGTAATAGCAACATACTTTGCTTCTATTGTTGAAAGTGAAGCATGGTTTTAAAACTTTGAAACCCAATTAACAATTTTCCCACCTATAGTAAACACATACCCCGTGGTTCTCCTCCTATTATCTCTATCACCTACCATATTTTCATCAGCTTATCCCTCTATAGCAATGTTTAAACCACCAAAGAAAAATACTTGATTTGTGGTACCTCTCAAATACCTAAGAATCCACTTCAGTGCCATCTAATTCTCTTTTCTTGCATTTTTCATATACCTGCTTACAACTCCCATTTCACTTGAAATATCAAGCCTTGTGTAGACCATTGCATACATTAACCTTCCAACTACTGATGCATATGGAACTTTACACATATAATCCAAATCTTCCTAGGTCTTGGAACACATCTCCTTACTTAGTTTGAAATGGCTAGCCAAAGGTGTACTAACTTGCATTCCATTCTGCATATTAAATCTTTCCAACATATTTTCTATGTACCCACTCTAAGACAAAGATAATTTGCAATTTTTCCTATCTCTAGTTATTCTCATACTAAGGATTTGTTGTACAACTCCCAAATCCTTCATTGAAAATAAATTTTCCAATTTTCTTTTGAGCACATTTATTTCCTACATGTTAGACTTTGCAAAAAGGATTTCATATCCATACAATAGCAATATAATATAGTTTCCATCATTTTTTGTTTTAATATCGACATAATGGTCAGAATGCCATCTAATATAACCTTGTTTAGAAATAAACCTGTCAAATTTTAGATACCACTACCTTGGAGCCTGTTTTAAGCCACACAAGCTCTTCTTCAATTTGTACACTAATTTCTCATTTCCTTTGACCCCATACCCTTATGGATTCTGCATATATATTTATTCCTCTAAATCCCCATGGATAAAGGATGTATTTACATCTAAGTGCTCAATATGCAAATCTTCTACTACCACTAGAATTAAAATGGTTCTGATTGAATTCATTTTAACAATAGAATAAAAAATTCCATCAAAGTCTATACCATTATTTTGTGTAAACCCATTCACCACATGTTATAGCTCCAAATCTCACTCTTGAGGTTTCTAATGCTACACTCATGGCCTAGGGAAACCCCTCCTTCCAGACCTGGTCCCAAATTTAAAAAACAGTGTTTTATTCCATATATGCAACATTGCCCTGAGCTAAATGCGTGTATACACGGGTCTGTGTATACCCAACCCACGTATATGTTTAAAAACACTTAAAAAAATAAATCTCCTTAATTTCGGGCGGGGATCATGGGTTTTACCTCTTGACTACCTATTAGTGCCCGTGGTCCAATTGTTCCCAACGAATTCCCAACTAAAAAACTACTTTGGGAGAAGTATAAAAAGGCTTCTATGGGAAGGCCAAAAGGAGGAGAGAAGAGAGAGAAAGATTACTATGCTGAGATTTCCTTGACCAGGTCTGAAGATCCTTGTGCCTCCTGCACTTCCCCCATTCTACAGTAAACCCTTGTTTCCTTGTGCGTGTTGATGATTTCATACTACTAGAGATATCATGGAGTAAGTCATGGAAGGAGTTTGTTAAAGGCTTGAGGCTGGAGACGGTTGCACTTGGAGCATGCGAAAGGATGAATGAGGTGAAATTATTCCTTTTCTGTACTTTATTTTTCTATAATAAAAGAAACACATGTCTTTGTTCCTGATATAGATATTCTTCATGTTATGATATTCATATTATGATTCATACGTGAATGGTTGTTTAATTGCATAAATAGCTACCTTTCCTTATAATATGAAGATGGTTTCTTTATGATGTTTAGTCCATATACTATTATACTCCCTTGAATTGATTGTTTTGCAGGTCAAAGGAGAAAAAGGAACTCCAAGAAGGGTTTGGACCCTGGAAGGCTCTTCTCAAACGTAGGACCTCAGGTATGCCCCCTATCATAGAGTTTGCTTATAGTAGCATTATGACTGTATGGAATGTGTGTTTCTTTGCATAGATAACCTCCAATCTGCTAGGGTATTCACCCAAGACCCTAGGGGAGTTTATCCCACAACAGAATTGGCGACTCTGCAAGAGACAACACTATTGTTGTTCCTAATTTGGGTGTATTCAAGCCAATAAGGGCTCAACTGTTTGTTTATCTTCTGTTACTGTGTAGTCAGTGCCTGAATTGTGAGCTTTGATTAGTTTTTTCCAAACCTTTTTTTTGTTTTTCTTGGAAGCTTTTTTATATGTTGGTTTCTTTGTTTACAGAAGCGTATATACGCATATTTCCTTAAGTGAACCTGCGTATACACAAGTTTCCTTAAGCCTTGTCGTGTATACACGCATTTTTGTGCAAACACAGTCGCGTATATCTTTAATTTTCAATATTTTTAAAATTTGTTTATTTCTGGAAGATAGTATGCTAGTCTGATTCAGTTTGGAACAATCACTCTTCTGTCATAGTCTTTAGTTTTACAACAAGCGTCTTGTTTCAAATTCTCTCTAATTGTGAAAAGGTTGGTCTTGCTCGTTTTTCTTGCAAACATCATTTATTTTTGCTTAAGCACACAAGGTTTCTCGCAAGGAATTTTGGCTACTCTGTGTATTCAGGGCAGAAAGATTGATTTCGATCTCCGTGTTGAGTTTTGTTTTAATGACTTTTTGGTTTGCATGTTTGAACTAGTTTTATGACAATCTACTTTTCTTGCTTTCTGAAAGTTGTTTGTTCACGCATTCTTGAAAGTTGTCTTTTCAATCTTTTGGTTTCCAATGCCAAGCTCGTCTCGCTGCTTGTTGATTGTTAAGAGCATTTCAAAGCACCTTCTCTGTTGATTTCCCACTTGTTTTGTGTCTCAAACTCGCAAAGTGCTTCATTGCCTATTTTTTTCAGTCATCAAGTTTCAGTCTTGTTCGAGCATTTTTGAAAAGTTGTTTTTGAGTTGCTTTGGAAGGAAACTTCTTGAAACTTTTTTTTTCTTTCTTGAACTTTTTTTTAATTGAGTTTTCCTTTTTTGTTGAGTGAAAGTTCCTATTTGTCTGTCTTCATCTTACTTTTAGTGCTTAGACGAAATAAGCAACAAAAACTTATATTCCATCTAAACATTTAAGTGGCAAACCTAAAATTGATAAACAAGCAACTTTCATCTTTTGATTTAAGAGTAGTTTTGAATTTTGCATCGGCATGTACTTGTTGCATTAGGATTAGTTTGTGCTTCTTTCTAGGCATTTATAGTTTTGTTAGCTTTTGAGAGTGTGAAGTTTGAAGAAAAGAAAAGAAAAAGGTGTAGCTTTATTTGAAGTTCCTCTAAACCCTATAGAAATTACTTTTCATCGAAAAACGAAAACAAGTGCATTTGGGTGTAGTTTGGTTTTTATTAATTTCTTTTGCGTCAAAACACGACTAGTTTCACTTCCGTTTATCCCTTGACTTAAATAGCAACCCATTAAAGTCAAGCGCTAATTTAAACTATACTAGAACTATATATTTGTCGAGTTAGATACGTCAACAAGTTTTAGGATATTTTAGGGCCTTAGATTAGGTGAGTGGAGAGTTAACTCTCCAAAGCCATTTTAAGTTGTCAAACATAGGAGTTCGAATAGTGAGTGAAAATCCAATAGCGTTAGGAAGACCAAGAAAGCTCCGGATCTGGGAGTTAAGCACGAGGATCTGTAAAGACAAGGAAGAGAGATACCCCCTCTCCTACTTGTCCTAACTTACCTCACCACTGTTCCACCTGGCTTCTGATACAAGTTGGTAACCTTAGTTGCTACTCCTTGGGATCTACATAGGTGGCTGCGGAGGGGAATCTCGTGGCACCTGAGGTCAACGTTGTATCACTCTCAATGGTACTACTGGAGGGCACCCATGCGAAGCTTGGGGGCTTGCACCGGCGTAGGCCATTGTTAGGAGGTCAGCATAACTTCCTCTGTTACCTTCGCTGATAGGACTGGGCCGCCATTATCCCAGACTATCTTCGGAAGGCCCCTTACTTCACTTTCTCATATTTTGGTCTCCGGTCCTAATCACCCAGAGCGGAAATACTTGGAAGTTGTTTGACTGGATTAGTTTGTGCTTCTTGATTTAAGAGTAGTTTTGAATTTTGCATCGGCATGTACTTGTTGCATTAGGATTAGTTTGTGCTTCTTTCTAGGCATTTATAGTTTTGTTAGCTTTTGAGAGTGTGAAGTTTGAAGAAAAGAAAAGAAAAAGGTGTAGCTTTATTTGAAGTTCCTCTGAACCCTATAGAAATTACTTTTCATCGAAAAACGAAAACAAGTGCATTTGGGTGTAGTTTGGTTTTTATTAATTTCTTTTGCGTCAAAACACGACTAGTTTCACTTCCGTTTATCCCTTGACTTAAATAGCAACCCATTAAAGTCAAGCGCTAATTTAAACTATACTAGAACTATATATTTGTCGAGTTAGATACGTCAACAAGTTTTAGGATATTTTAGGGCCTTAGATTAGGTGAGTGGAGAGTTAACTCTCCAAAGCCATTTTAAGTTGTCAAACATAGGAGTTCGAATAGTGAGTGAAAATCCAATAGCGTTAGGAAGACCAGGAAAGCTCCGGATCTGGGAGTTAAGCACGAGGATCTGTAAAGACAAGGAAGAGAGATACCCCCTCTCCTACTTGTCCTAACTTACCTCACCACTGTTCCACCTGGCTTCTGATACAAGTTGGTAACCTTAGTTGCTACTCCTTGGGATCTACATAGGTGGCTGCAGAGGGGAATCTCGTGGCACCTGAGGTCAACGTTGTATCACTCTCAATGGTACTACTGGAGGGCACCCATGCGAAGCTTGGGGGCTTGCACCGGCGCAGGCCATTGTTAGGAGGTCAGCATAACTTCCTCTGTTACCTTCGCTGATAGGACTGGGCCGCCATTATCCCAGACTATCTTCGGAAGGCCCCTTACTTCACTTTCTCATATTTTGGTCTCCGGTCCTAATCACCCAGAGCGGAAATACTTGGAAGTTGTTTGACTGGATTAGTTTGTGCTTCTTGATTTAAGAGTAGTTTTGAATTTTGCATCGGCATGTACTTGTTGCATTAGGATTAGTTTGTGCTTCTTTCTAGGCATTTATAGTTTTGTTAGCTTTTGAGAGTGTGAAGTTTGAAGAAAAGAAAAGAAAAAGGTGTAGCTTTATTTGAAGTTCCTCTGAACCCTATAGAAATTACTTTTCATCGAAAAACGAAAACAAGTGCATTTGGGTGTAGTTTGGTTTTTATTAATTTCTTTTGCGTCAAAACACGACTAGTTTCACTTCCGTTTATCCCTTGACTTAAATAGCAACCCATTAAAGTCAAGCGCTAATTTAAACTATACTAGAACTATATATTTGTCGAGTTAGATACGTCAACAAGTTTTAGGATATTTTAGGGCCTTAGATTAGGTGAGTGGAGAGTTAACTCTCCAAAGCCATTTTAAGTTGTCAAACATAGGAGTTCGAATAGTGAGTGAAAATCCAATAGCGTTAGGAAGACCAGGAAAGCTCCGGATCTGGGAGTTAAGCACGAGGATCTGTAAAGACAAGGAAGAGAGATACCCCCTCTCCTACTTGTCCTAACTTACCTCACCACTGTTCCACCTGGCTTCTGATACAAGTTGGTAACCTTAGTTGCTACTCCTTGGGATCTACATAGGTGGCTGCAGAGGGGAATCTCGTGGCACCTGAGGTCAACGTTGTATCACTCTCAATGGTACTACTGGAGGGCACCCATGCGAAGCTTGGGGGCTTGCACCGGCGCAGGCCATTGTTAGGAGGTCAGCATAACTTCCTCTGTTACCTTCGCTGATAGGACTGGGCCGCCATTATCCCAGACTATCTTCGGAAGGCCCCTTACTTCACTTTCTCATATTGGTGTCCGGTCCTAATCAACCAGAGCGGAAATACTTGGAAGTTGTTTGACTGGCTGATATCTTTAGAGACTTTATAGTGTGTGCTCTGTGCTCCTAGTTGGCCTAACTTTCAATTTTTTGAGTCTTTAGTTAGATCTTAACAAAAAATTCAAAGTGGTTGACCGATCGCCTAGACAGTCTCGAAGACTTCGTGGTCTTTTACCACCAAGTTTAGAGCCTTCACCTAGAAGGCACAAGGTAATACTAACGGCGGGTTTCGTCCCGTGGCAGCTGATGCATCGGGGATTGATCCTCCCCTCAGGGGCATCAATGTTCAAGATAGACCTGGTACTTCCACAGGACAAGAGAGAAATACTCCAGTACTTTCTCGAGTTCTCTTTCGGACGCAAGATAACGTAGAGGTAGAAGAACTCTCAGAGTTGTTAGCGGCTCCGAATTCTCCCCTACCTCCTAGTCATCCAGAAGTATTACAATACATTGGGTCTCCAACACATCGACCATCAAGTCTAGGTCACATAACGCACTTACCATCAATGACCACTACTGGAAGCATGGCTTCTACTACAAGTGATATGACTGTGCAGACTCCAATATCTGTACAAGGGGGAGGAACTATTCCCATCCCCTCCACTTCTTTATTCAGGTCTTTTGCTAGCACATCTTTAGTTGGGTCTACCTCCATTCCTTCTACGAGTGGAAACTCCCAAACCAATGCTTTTAGTTCTGGATTTTTCCCATTTGGCACCCATTCATAGGGTATTCCGTCAGTTCTGTTTAGTGCTGCCACATCCATGATGGGTGGATCGACTTCATTCCAGGGTTTTCCTTTTGGAAGTGGTCATATACCACATTCCAACCCAACAATTGGATCTATGCCTTTCTCTTCTTTAGGACAAGGTAGCAATCCTTTTCAAGGTTGGGCTAACCCTGCAGTTAGTAGTATGGGAACTAGGAATTCGTTTCTCGGCCAACAAGGGAATAGGTCGTACTCCACGGTTAGTTCATTTCGAAGTATTCCTCCCTTAGCCTCTGCATGGGACCCTTATCAAGGGTTGTCTGCTCCTTAAAATCCTTTAGGAGGAAGCTTCACCGGTTATGGAGGTGTTGCAGCTGGAGTTGGTCAAACTCTGAGTTATACTGGATCACAAGGCATGCCTTTTGGTTCAGTTGGTTCTGTAGGTTACTTCGGGCAGCCTGGTGTCTTCCAAAATCCAGGCCAATCTTTTTAGAAATTTGGGAGTTCCGCCCAGTCTGGGTGGAACCCCCAAGGTCCTCCTAGGCTTCCGTTTTTGGCAACTTTGAACTTGCCAAACCTCACAAAGTTAACAAACGATCCAATCAAATATAATCCGTCCTGGCCTCAGATTCTTTTTGGAGCAGAAGAAGCTACAGGAGAGGCATCAGAAGTGGATCAACAAGATCCAAGCATATGACTTTGACATTGAGTATGTTCAAGGGTAAGAACAATGTGGTAGCAGATGCTCTTTCATGTAGACCAGCCACGTTGTCTCTTATGAGCTTGGACACAAACTAGAGGGCTCGACTCTTGGTAGAGTACTCCAAGGACAGGTTTGCATGTGAGATTCTGGATGGGCAGGTGGCAGATGACAGGTACGGGGTGATCAATGAGATCATCTACTACAGGGATCGGATCTTCTTAACTAAGGGGTCTCAGCTCAAGAAGAAGATACTCTAGGCATCACATGATTCACCATTGGCTGGCCATCAGGGGTTTACCAAAACTTACAGGGCCATCAGGGAGAGGTTCTCATGGAAGGGCCTCAAGGAGGACGTACTCCAACATATCCAGGAGTGTGACGTTTGCCAGAGGAACAAGGGGGAGATGAGCCATCCCACGGGTTTATTGCAACCTCTTCCCATTCCGGAGGGGAAATGGGAGAGAATTTCAATGGAAGTCATCACAAGGTTTCCCGTGGTACAAGGCAAGGATTGTATCTTTGTCATCATTGATCGACTGATGAAGTATGCCCATTTCTTTACCATATCTGCACACTACACAACAGCATAGGTGGCCGAGCTATTCTTCAGAGAGGTCTTCAAGCTACATGGTCTTCCTAAGACCATTGTCAGTGACAGGGATAGCCATTTCATTGGTGGGTTTTGGCAGGAGCTTTTTCGGCTAGTGGGGATGGAGTTGACACTGAGTACCAGTTATCACCCACAAACAGATGGCTAGAGGGCTACTTGCGTAACTATGTCAGTGGGCAGCAGAGGGCATGGTTGAAGTGACTGCATCTAGGGGAGTACTGTTACAACACTACACATCATATGACCATTGGCATGTCATCATTCTATGCTTTGTATGGGTATCATCCTTTATCTTTTTCTGATGTGATGTTTGGTGATAGCAAGGCTCCGAGAGCCAAGATTTGGATCTAGGAGAGCCAGGATATTCTCTGAGCTCTCAAGAATAACATGGCTACAGCGCAGAACCAGCAGAAGTTGTATGATGACAGGGGTCGGGTGGAGAGATAGTTTGAGGTAGGGACATGGTCTACCTACGATTACAACCATACCGACAGTCGTCACTAAAGCAGAAGGGGGCTAAGAAGCTCAAGCCCCGCTTTTATGGGCCATACAGGGTGATACGCAGGGTTGGATAGGTTGCATATGAGTTGGAGTTGCCCCAAGGCAGCAAGATTCATAACATCTTTCATGTATCATGCCTAAAGAAGGCATTGGGGCAACAGGTGACAGTGACAGATGAGCTACCACCCATGGATGATGAGGGGCATTTGGTGTTGCAGCCGGAGGTTATTATTGATACCAGGGAGAGGCAATTGAGGAGCAGGATGGTCTGGGAATTCTTGGTGAGGTGGAAGAATTTACCGAAAGAGGATGCCACTTGGGAGAGAGAGAAAATTTTGCAGCATCCATCACTTCAGTTGCTTGAGGACAAGCAACATTTTGCCGAGGGAGATTGTAATATTCCTAATTAGCTAAGGCTAATTGGAATATTCGAATTTTGCACAATTTTTCCTTCTATAGTTAGTTATGAATAAAAAAGTGAGCAAATAACTCACTTTTATAATAAAAGTAACTTCCTAGTAGCACAAATTTGTGACTTAAGGGGGAGCCAAGGGGGCCAAAGGGGGGACACAGAAATGGAGCCCATGCAGAAACTTGGAGGAACTGCGTAGTACGAAAGAAACACATGGCAAGAAAGGGACTACGGTGGAGAAGGTGGGCCTTGAGATTGAGAGAGGCAAAGGCTATAAAGGAGACAGGAGCTTCCTCATTTTGGCATTTAGTTATGAGCATTTGAGATAGTCGCTTTGGCTTAGAGCACGCTGGCTATTTAGCTAGTCTGCAGCACTGTTTAGTGCATTGAGTGTTTCCATTTGGAGATCTCACCCTTAGCCCTGGGGGACTTCGAGTGCTTGCTCAGGCAAGGTATTTCCATCAGCATTTTAGCAGTAGTTTCATCAACATTTCAGTAGTAGTTCATCAGCCTTTTTGGAGGATTGTGCAGCACTGAGAGGGATGACGCAGTTCTTTCTGGCAGGAGTTTGGGATTGAGGGCTTGCAGTAGGATTTGTGCTGGGAGATTGAGCAAGGGATCAGCCCTTGCATATTGGAGGGTTTTGGTAGAGGTTTCAGGCAGATTTCTGGAGGGTATCATTTACTGGCAGCGCAGAGCCTTAAGAGACTATGCAGAACCCCAAGGGGGTGATTTTCGAAAGGTCGGCCATTCCAGGAAAGCTTTCTGGGTTTTCCTGGGTTTCTTGAGTAGAGTCTGATTCTAGAGTTTCAGCCTTTTCAGAGGAGAGGATCAGCCCCAAATCCTCATTTGATTTATAGTAGCAACAGTAGCACTACAGATCTCCAGCAGCTTGGACGCAGTTCAGGGAGGAGCCATTTCTTTCTTATTCTGAGTATATTTCTCCACTTGCCTTGAGCAAGTTGAGGTTTCATCTTTCTGATCACCTCTGTACTCATTCCTTTACTCAGTATAATAAAATGGCTTAGCATTTCTCATTGCATTTCTTGTGTATCTGTTTATATTTCGTATATATATTATTGTTGCTGCACTACTGTTATTATATCTCTGTGATTTTCTCAGCTACTATACCACTTGTGCATTTTTCTGGTTGAGATTTTACTGGGGTTTGAGGAATATTACAGAGTCTTATCCCACAGGTGGTTGTCCAAATTTCCATTTGAATCATTCGGAGAATTATTGTTGAAATGGAAGAAGAGGAGATAGGAAACACGAGGGATGGGCAATGGGCATTTAGGAGCCTAGATGGATGGAAATTGAGGGACCAAGAAGAAGTTTTATGTGTGCTGGAGGGATGAATCATTGACTTAGATTTTCATCTTTTCTAGGCCATGTATGCATTGCACATTCTAGTTATGCTTTGGGAATTAAGTTCCCTCCACCACCGTCACCTCCCGCACCCTCCAATTCCTTGAACAACTCAAACTTTTCTTCTTGGAGTCTCCCAAATTAGATCTCTCAAGGGGAAAAACCACAAAGTCCTAGAAAGTTGAGGTCTATGTGATGGGGGAGAATGGCTCTGAAAAACTAGGTCCATTAGGAAGTAGTGAGAAGGAGCATGCCACTAGAAGGAGGGAAGCAGCGAAAGACATGTAGAAGCAAGAGGAACCACAACAAGATGCAGGCATTAGCTTGGGAGGGACACTAATTGAGTGGGAAAGACCATCATGGTTGAAAGAAGGTCAAGAAGATCCTTTTAGTTAATTCTTAGCATGGATAAGAGCACTATCAAGACTCGGGATAAGCTTTTTCAGTCTTTGTTGTTTTTTTGCATGATATTTTGGTTTTTTGTCATTATAAATTGGCTTCACAACACTTAGGGAGACCATCTGGTTTCCCATCTATTCAAAGATAGTCACCCCTAGACTTTTCATAGTGTAAGCTCCATGTTACATAGGATTTTTTGTTTTTTGAATATGATCAACCCAGACATAGTCCATTGATGACTCTATATGCTTGTACTCTATGTAAATTCTCAATAATTTAATGAAATATTGCTTACAAATAAAAAAAACTATTTTAATATCCATAATAGAATGGAGACCCAAAACCATAATAACATCCCTTTTTTTAGTGTGCTTGTTACAAACAAAAAGTTGGTTCCTTGGTCCATTGAGTTTATAGGGAAAATAATCCATATCAATTATCTCCACCCCCAATCTCATCAACACCTAACCCAAAAAAAGTTATTATCGTCAACACATTAGCCACTAGAGCTCTTACAATTTATGAAAAAATCCATTGATTCCAAAAAATATCATCTCAAAAAGGCTTTGAAGAATTGGCTACTCAAACCCTTATGATTTTGCACAAAGATACCCTTGAAACAACACCCTCTCCTTAGATCCTAATCAATTATTGGCACACCCCCTTACCCTACACCCATGGAGTCACAAAAAAAACTGCCAAAACGTGCACCAAAGAGTATTGAAATCATCTTCACACCATGTAAAAGTTATGTCAAACGTCCTTAATAAAAGCAAAAACAGTATCCTCCCCTACAATAATGAGTTGATGAGATTTGTTGTTCTTGTGCGAATTTGTATATTTTCCAAACAAGGTAAGACATATAAATTAGGCTCAAGGAACACGTTGCTAACATCTTTCATAGTCACAACACCAAAATTTTCCTCCTTACCCTACATCCATGGAGTCAAACAAAATTGCTAAAACTTGCACCAAAGAGAATATCGAAACCATCTTCACACAATGTAAAAGCTATGTCAAATGTACTTAATAATGTGAAAGCAAAAACATTATCCTCTCCTACAATAATGAGTCAATGAGATTTGTTGTTCTTGTGCAATTTTGTATATTTTCCAAACAAGGTAAGCCATATAAATTAGGCTCAAGGTACACGTTGCTAACATCTTCCATAGTTACACCACCAAAATTTTCCATTGCCAAACACTTTAACCATACCACCATATTTTCTTCAAACAAAACTAAAATTCAAGCCACAACCCAAACATTCTCTACTAGAGATTAAGAAGCACCCTAATAACATCAAATACCAAGATAACTACAAACTTAGTCAAACATAACACATTATCATTAACTACATTTGTGTTAATTTCTAATCAATAATAACCTTCTTATTTCCTTTACACACATCCTGTCACTAACATCCATTTACTCTTATCTCTTAAGTATTTATAATTCTTCTCAACTAAGCACAACTTGGAAAACTTATTAAGGAGCACAAGTGACCCATATGTTACCCCTAGGGTGGAAATTAGGTCTCTCATTTAATCTACGAGTTGTAAAGAACATCAACTAAATCTTATGACATATAAACTAGCTAAGGCTGGACTTATAAGAATGAATGAAAAACATACTTTATAAGATTCCATTAACACAGCTTCCAACCAAATAAGAAAACATTGCAAAATGTAATCACTGCATGTCATTTACTTCTTTTTTATTCTCTATTCATTTACCCCACACATATAACATTATTTAGTAGTGAATTTATTCTACTCAATCTTAAAATATTCCCTTCCCTTTTATCCTTTCTTTACTCTTTTTTCTCTTTCAACTTTATTATTTTAAAAACATTCACTAATTATTCCTTTGCCCCACACACATATAACATTATTTAATGGTGAATTTACTCTACCTCAATCTTAGGATATTCCCTTCTCTTTTATCATCTCTTTACTCATTTTTCTCTTTCAACTTTATTATATTGAAAGCATTCACTAATACTTTAATTTATTTTGCACTAGTACTTCTTCCTTCCAAGACTTTTTATAAGAGGTTGTAAAAATGTCCCTCTATTCCGTCCTCTTTAATTGAAGTGGCATTTGGCATGTCATAACGTTGGGAGGGACCAACCCCACTTAAGATAACTCATTGTCAAATAGATTGATAAAATTTACAAATACTAATATTAATATATATATAAATTTACAAATACTAATACTAATTTATAAAAAAATTTTTCGAATGTATATATAAATACTAATTCTTTCCTACCATTGTTATACATCAAATCAAGAAGATTTGAAGTTTATATATTAGATATTTTGAAATTATTTTTTAATAATTACGATTAAAATAATAAAATAAATAAAAATAATATTTACAAATAAATATATATACGAGGTGTATAAAGTCAAGAGGGTAAATTAGCGCCCAAAACCCAAAAAAACCCATTTAATTGAAAATATTCATAATTTTATATTATTTAACATTTAAAAAAGAAAACAAAAATTGTTAGAAGGTAATATTTTATTTATATATAATTATTTAATTAATCTTAAATATTAAAAATTTGATTACAAAATGTGAAAAAATTAAACCTGTGACTTTCAATTACAAAAATAGCTTAAAAAAAAATATTCAAACTAATTATTAACTTTCAAATATATTTATTTCATTTATTATTTTTTATTTTACTTTTTATTTATATTTTTTTCTATTTTCAACTTTACCATTATAGTCACATTATTCATTATTTTTCTTTATATTTTAATTAAAAATAAAAAATTATTTTTCTTTATATTTTAAATAATAATAAAAATATATATATATATATATATTTTTTCTTTTATATTTAATAATAAAAAATAAAAAATATTTTTCTTTTATAATTAAATAATAAAATAAAAATAAAAATTCACTGACACTCATTCATGAAGATACCACTCACAAAAAAAAACTATTTGCTACATGAAACATTCACAACATCATAAATGAAGGTACGCATTTGTGTATACTTTTGACCTAACATCGGGACCACATGTCTACTTCATTAAAATAGAATATTTCTTGTTTACCATATTATGGCTTATTTCTTTTTATAACAATGATTAAAAGGTTGGTTAAAATTCATTCACATGGTTAATGAAGGTGTGCATTTGTACGTTAAAAAAACATGATAAATGAAATAGCATTATTATGCATCCTTGAGATATCATTGGGACTACATGGTTAAAATTAGTCTTTACACGTAAATCATGGTTTAAATAAATAAAATAAAAAGTTATATGGCTATATATTGATTATGATGTAATGGGAAAGATGGCATATCATGTTTCACATGTAGTAATTCATCTATTGATTTCTAAGTTGTCATAGATATTTTGTTGGAATAGTTTATCACAACAAAGTTTCTAATATTCTCAAATCATAGATTATGTATTTATTTCTTAAGGTTTGGGATTAATTATTATTATCGTATTGTTCAAATTTATGAAAATAACTAAAATAAAAAAATGAAAGAAATAGTAAATATATGCAAAATCCATATGATGTATATTAAGAAACTCGTAATGAGAGAAAACCTAGTTGGGAGGTGAGGCCTACGCTCTGCCCTCTTTTCTTCAACTATGATATGTAACTACAAAGAAAGGAGCACTCACTATAAAAAAATTCCTATGACAATGATCTAAATGTCTACTACAAAATCTATTTTATCCTCTTGTATGCTCTCAAATCCCATTACTAGATACTTTTCTCAACAATGAAACAAGTACAATGTAATGAATGGAACCATCTCTTCTCCACGTGAACCGATATTTAGCATAGCCCAATAACCATTTAGGGTTAGATTTTTTACATGCCTTTACACTTAATTAGTGATAAGTTTTGGATCTTATACAACCATCTTGAAATCCAACATGTAACTAGCCTAACATGTGTGAGTAATGGAGGTTTATGTGGCATCCACGCATACCATGGTGGTTAGGAAGGTAGACCAACTTGTGGGAGGCATAACTTCTACATATGAACTTTGATTAGAGTATTTTTTACACCATTGGAAAAGTCTCAATGCATAGAAGAGCATCAATATGACATGAAATGTGCTTGCTATGTTTTGACCAAGAAAAATTCCATTTGATGCCTTAAAATGGCTTAAGGTTTTGAACCCCAAATTTTCAAACTAGGTCTTACCACTAAAATGGGTCTTGCAAGCTAATTCCTCCAAATTTTCCACAAAGAAATACTAAGATAGATGAAAAATTATATAATGATCCATTATGAATCATATCTCCTCATTTAGGGAGAACTTTGGTCCCCAAAATCTTTTACTGAATGAGGTGAGGAAATCTTTCCTTTACTTTCTCTCTAGACTACGATTTCATGTTCCCTTGAAGTTTTCATTTCAACCCGCTCTGCCAAAGCTCATGTTTCCCATATCTAGTAGTTTTGGACTGCTACAAAATTGTATATGTTTCCAACTCAACCTAAGCTTTTGTTGCTAAGTCTTATATGGTTGATAGGAACTATTCCTTAGTTTCCTAATCCAACATGGAAGGCTCACTAAGTTTTAGATTCTCCGCATTCACTACTGAGTAAATGCAAATAGACAAGGGTAAACTAAGTATGTAGGCATTACCATCCACTTCTCAAATGCTTGAAAAGGACCATATGATAAAGCCTTGAACTTCTTCCTAGGAGCTTATAGTCTTTCTTTGTTTAATCATAACCAAACTCTATCTCCCACTTTGAATGATTTCTTTGTTCTATGTTGATCATGTCGAGCCTTATATATTTCCTATGACTTCTTCAACATCACCAGTATTTGCAAATGGATCTACCTAATCTTTTTCAACAAACTTCCCCACTTTCAACACTTCTCCTATGATATCTTCCCTCACTCCTCATTGTTTTCCATAGACAAAATCAAATGACAAAGATGGAAAGTACCTAAAGCAAGCTTTGGGACTTAATGTTTGAAGCATGGACTTATTTGTTATAAGAGTTCTAAATATAGATCAAGTTTTCATCCTTAGTCTTTGAATGATTCTAATTATAACCTTTAAGTGTTCAAACAAATTCCTATTAACTACTTCTATATACCCACCTATTTGGGGATAAAATGTTGTAAATATATTCAAGTTAATGTTCATACATTCTCAGACAATAGTCCAAAAGGTACCGAGATATATGGTATCCCTATCAAAGATTATGTACCTTAGTATCCCAAAGTGCACCTAGGCCTAATCAAAGAACATGTTTTTTGCTTCATGTCCTTTCATGGTCCTTTTACTAGGCATAAGATTGAATATCCTACTAAACCTATCAACTACCAAAAATAGATAGTCATGTCCCTTTTTCATTATTGGAACACCACCGACCAAATCCATGAAAATTCTTTCTTGTGGTCTAGTGGGTATAGGTAAGATATGGGATAAGCATTCCTTTATATTGGTTTAATGGCACAAGAAAGCATGCATCCTCTAATATACCATGCTACATCTTCTTGAATTCTATGCCAATACACACACTTTTATAACTTGAAAATTGTCTTCCTAACACCAAAATGTCTTGCAAACTTATAAATGTGAGGCTCTATGATAAACCATAAGCATTCACCTTTAGGAACACAAAGCTTGTCTAGTGTGTATATCAACCTATTTTAGAGATGATAGTCAACCTTATCATCAATTTCTCCTACAAGATTTTGGCCTTGTAACAACTAAAATACCTCTTTAATGTCCTTATCTTTTATGTATTCCTCCTTTTATGCATCATGGGTAAAATTATCGATGTGCATAAGATTTTCCAGAGTTGTGATCTTGGACATTGGTTGCTTTGAAAGCATGTCTTCCAACTTATTAATGTTTCCCTTCTTATATTTTATGACTAGATGAAATTGTTAAAAAAAAACCATCTACTTACAATGTCTAGCTTGTTGAAGCTTACTTCAGGGATACAAATACTATAGTGGCTAGTGATTGACGTGGACAATGATTTCCTTTCCCATTAAATAGTCTTCCACTTCTTAACATCTTGAACCAGGGCATAGAGTTCCTTATCATAGGTAGGGTACTTTATGACTCCCTCATGAAATATTTAGAGTAATAGTATAGTAACTTACATGCTTGCATCAAAACTACCCCCACAACATAACAACTTGTCTCTATCTCCACTAGCAAAAGGATCATGGAAGTTAGGCAATGCAAGAGTCGGTGCTTGATTCACCTTCCATTTTAGCTCACTAAAAGATTTATATTGATTCTTTCTCCATTGGAAACTCTTACCACTCTCTACTATGGCATGAAGCAAATGTAGCTACCATTAAAAAGGATGTTATAAACTTCTATAGGCATTGCATTGCCCCAACAAAATTCCTAACTTTAGTGATATTAGTATGAATTATATTTGTAGGTTTTAACCCCGTACATAAATTACCTCCATACAAATTCTAAAACACAAAAAATAAACAATGCGAGAGCAAAACACATATACACAGAGATTTTCCCCTGGATCCCAAAACTGAGGCTACTAGCTTGACTTTTCATTATGTTCCTTTCAATGTTACAATACATATTTATACATGCCGAAGCATCCAATACAATGGACCGAAAACCATCGCGTCCAAAACCATGTGCGAAAATCATGCACAAAACCATAGGTAGGTCCACCCAACCTAATATAGGGTCCTATATTAGGTTACCTACACCCCTCAAACCCCTTGTGACCCCCCCACTACGCAATCGATGCAACGAAGGGGGGGCTCCACCCCCCCCCTCTAACCCCACGGTTAACTACATGGGCTAGTCGTGGAAAGAATATAACACAACCCAACATTCTCCCACTTGTTGTTTTCTTTCCACAGGGGGCCACAAGAGAGATTAGCCATTTATCCAACCCTGCAATGCTCATTGTTTCTCTACACCAAGAGAACTTCTCAGAGCTCACAGATTTTTTCAATGCGTCTGCAGTATTCTTCAAAGTGTCCACCTTTACCAACAACGCCTTTTTGTCTTCTATCATATCCCTCATAAAGTGATATTGAACATCAATGTGCTTTGTCTTTGAATGATATGCAAGGTTCTTTGCCAAGAAAATTGCACTTTGGTTGTCATAGTCTATCCTTATAGCTCCCTGTACTAACCCCATACTTGAACACAATCTCTACAACCAAACTGCTTCCTTGCTTGCATGAGTGGCTACCATGTATTCTGCCTCTATAATTGATAGTGCCACTACATATTGTTTCTTACTCATCCAACTGATTTCACCTCCAAATAGGTTAAACACATACCCACTTGTAGATCTTCTCTGATCCAGGTCTCTAGCCCAATCTGCATCAACAAAGTCATGAATATCCAACACTATATTCAATCTTGGTCTTCCTTGGTAGCACAAACCATAATCACTAGTGCCACGCAAATACCTAAAAACTCGTTCACTATTGTCTAGTGCTCCTCCCCTGGTTTTGACATAAACCTGCTCAATACTCCCACTGCATGTACAATGTCTAGTCTAGTACAGACCATTGCATACATCAGGCTACCAACTGCACTTGCATATGGAACATGGGACACGTCCTCTTCCTCTTCTTGTATCTTGGGACACTGTCCAGCAGATAACTTCACACCTATAGGAATAGGAACCTTCACCAGTTTACTATCCTACATATTGAACCTCTGCAGTATTGTCTAGACATACTTCCTTTGGTTTAACCAAATCTTCCTCTTTGCCCAATCTCTTTTACTTTCCATGCCCAAAATATAGTTTGCAGCACCAAGATCTTTCATGTTGAATTTGGAGGACAATTGGGTCTTCAAATCCTGGATAATTTCTTTGTCATTTCCAACCAACAACATATCATCCACATACAAGACCAGATAAATAACATGGTCACCAATTAATTTAAAGTACATACAGTGATCTGCTTTGCTTCTGGTGGAGCCAAGTCCCCGTATAAATGTATCAAATTTCTGATACCACATCCTTGGTGATTGTTTTAACCCATATAGAGACTTCTTTAACTTGCATACCATTTCTTCTTACCCTTCACCACAAAACCTTCAGGTTGCTTCATGTAGATCTCCTCTTCCATATCACCATGAAGAAATGTTGTCTTCACATCCATCTGTTCTACCTCAAAATAAAAAGTAGTAGCAACATATAAAAGTAATCTAATAGAAGCTACCTTGGCAACAATAGAAAAAAATCACCAAAATCAATTCCTGACACCTGGGAATAACCTTTTGCTTCCAACCAAGATTTTTATTTCTCCACCTTTCCTTTTGCATTTGTCTTCTTTTTTAACACCCATTTACTGCAATGGGTTTCCTTCTAGCTAGCAACTCCACCAGATCCCAAGTCTCATTTTTGTGCAAAGATGCAATTTCATCAACCATGGCTTCTTTCCAAAGTTTTCCATCCTCTAAATCTACTGCTTCCTTCATAGTTCTGGGATCATCATCAGTAACAGATAAAGCAAAATTTGAATAGAAAGCAGATGTACTATACCTTTCTGTTTACCTTCTTTCTCAAACTGATATTCTCACACCCAGAGTTTGTGGCTTTTCATCTTCTGATTCATCCTTGGCTGTAGAGTATGAGTCTTCCTCCTTAAGCTTAAACTCTATCTTCTTAGGTTCCTTTAGTTGGACTTCATGTTTAATAACATCTTTCACCTCTCTGAACACCACATCTCGTCTGTACACAACCTTCCTTGTTACTGGGTTCCAAAACTTATAACCTTTTAAACCATCCTTATACCCAATAAAGATGCACTTTTTAGATTTACTATCCAACTTGGTTCTTTTCTCGTTTGGAAACGTATGCATCACATCCAAATACCCTTAGATGTGAAAGAGAGGGTTTCTTACCAGTCCATACCTCTTTGTGGAGTATTATCCTCCAACGCTGATGAAGGTGATCTGTTGACTAGGTAACATGTTGTCTCCATCGCCTCTCCCAGAATTCTTGTCCTAACCCAGCACCACTGAGCATGGTTCTTGCCCTTTCCATAAACGTCTTGTTCATTCTTTCTGAAACTCCATTTTGCTCAGGTGTGCATGGAGTAGTCTTCTATTGTTCTATACCACACTTCTTACAAAATTCTTCAAATTCCTTGCTGCAAAACTCTACACCGTTATCTGTCCTCAACACCTTTATCTTCTTCTCTGTTTGGTTTTCCACCAGAGCCTTAAATTCTTTAAACCTGTAAAATACTTTAGATTTCTTCTCAAGGATATATATCCATGTATTCCTTGAGAAGTCATCTATAAATGATACATAGTGCACAGACTTACCCAGTGATGGAACCTTCACAGGTCCAAACACATCACTATGCACAAGTTCTAATATATGTTTCGCCCTCTTTCCACCAGAGGGGAAACTCACCCGATTTTGCTTCCCATATACACAATTTTCACATAAATCAAAATTTGGAGAGCTACTACTCATACCTTCTACCATACCTTTACCATGAAGTATTCAAAGGCCCTTCTCTCCAATATGTCCAAGCCTTTTATGCAACGCCATGGTCTTCTCTCTAGAGACCACTAGATTTTCTACGCCACTTTCAGGAACCACAGAACTGTTGCACCCATCAATAAGTGGTACCTTGCAGCTCGTACAAAGTTCCAATTCGAACTCCCCGCATCAATACCAGTGCCCCCCCAACCATCTTGCAGGTATCCTTCTCGAACACTGTTTTTACACCTACATCATCTAGCTTGCTTACAGAAATCGGATTTTTGGCTAATGCAAGAATATGCAAAACACCCGGAAGTGTTCTAACCCTTCCACCTTACAACTTCAACTTTACGTTTCCACGACCAACGATTCTAGCCTTCCTGTCATCCCCCAAGAAGACATCACCACCATCATATTTCTCATACTAACATAACCACTCTCTATGGGGAGTGAAGTGAAAGGATGCACTTGAGTCAATCAACCATGCCTCATAATCTACATGTGTACTTGAAGAAGCCAAGTACACATCCCCACCTTCATCTAAGGTGGTTTTCACCTCTGTAGAAGGAGCATCATCAGAGCCCTTTCCTTTATCAGGAGCTTTAGATTTACAATCCCTTTTGTAGTGCTCTTCCTTTCCGCATTTCCAGCACACCACCTTTACAAGTTTTCCTAGAGATTTAGACCTCCCACTCTATGACTTATTTTTGTTTCTTTTCTGGGACCATCCTCATACAGACTGTAGGTTTTAACCCCATACAGAAATTACCTGCATACGAATTCTAAATCATAGGAAAAATAAAAAACCGAGAGCATAACACATAAAACACATATACACAAAGATTTCCCACTGGATCTCAAAACCGAGACTACCAGCTTGATTTTTCATTATGTTCCTTTCAATGTTACAATACATATTTATACATGCCGAAGCATCCAATACCATGGACCGAA
>APFE030890156.1:0-13111 GCA_000404065.3 Pinus taeda | reverse complement strand
ACTTATATGCTCTGTATGTAAAGGGGAGGGTGCGTACCCCTGTAAAAGTCAAAAGGCGCAATTTTTATCTTTAAAAACGCATCTTGGGTTGATTCTAGAGTTTTCTAGAAGGATTTGTTACGTGGATTGTTCACTCCAAGTGGTTCATGTATCCCATACAAGGAGGAACTAATCCCTTGTTGAGAGGAGCTATCCCTTTGAAGGAGGACTCTATCCCTTTGAACGAGGAGCTGGTAACTGATCTCCATTGCACTATAAATTGAGGCATTGGGTCAGTGGCCATGGAGGTTAGAAGCTGAACTTTTGAGGGTAAATGCTAGTGAAATCAAGACTTCCTATTTGAGCTTAAGAGGAGAGATCACATACCTTTTTTGCCCCATTAGGGAGTGAGTGAAGCTTGTCAAAGTAGAGGAGACTTCTTGTTGGACCCTGGAAGGAGCTTGTACAGCGTCAAGGCAAAGGTTGTAAGGTTCTTTTCTTTTGAATTAATACAATCAAGCTCGTTTTTCTCAACAAGTATCTTATGCTATTTGTTTCATGGATTCCTTGACTTTCATGTTAAATATGTTTTATAATATTGGATATTCAGGTGTTATTTAATTGTTTTCCTTGTTTGTGCTTGCAGCTTTGCGATAAAGGAACTTACTTGGATCAAAGAAGCGAAGTCATCTCCGAACTTGCGTTGGACATGAGGTAGGCCCTTAAACACACTTGTTTCCCATTACTTATAAAGCACATTTAGAGAAATATAGTGTTTGGTTGGTTTGTTTGTCATTAGGTCTTCATTAGATTCTAGGAAGGTCTATCTTGTCTTCAAGATTGACTGATTCCGCGTGACAAAATGGCGACTCCACTGGGGACTTGATTGTTTTCCTCGTTGTTCTTTGATTTGAGAAACTTGTTTTTGGTTTCTGTTTTTTGCTTGTTGTGTGTGGCTTTGGGTAGACTTAGTTGATTTAGCTTTGTTTTTTATTTTTCATTACTTTAGTCGAAGTCTGCAGCTTGCACTTAGATCACAGTGCGTATCTGTACGCACTTTGTTTTTGTGCACAGAGCGTACCCGCACCTGGGTGAGCTCTGCACCTGCGTACCCTGCTAAATTTTTGAAAATTTTGACTTTTGCTCTTTTAGTTAATTTTATTTTGTTTTTCTAGTAATTGTCCTCTGTCCATACCTGCATGTGACTGGTTGAAATCTTTCCTTGGATTGTTTCATTAACATTAGGGTTTTAAGTGAAATCCTAGAAATTTTGCTTGTTGGGTTTGTTTTTCGATTTGGTTGTGTAGTGGCTCTGAGCTTAGAGACTGTAGGGACTTCAGATCACCTTAGTGTCTACCAGTCTTCTTGAGAGTCTGACCATGTTTGAAATCTCCCCTTGTTGAGAAATCCTCTTTGATATTTCTCTTTACAAAACTTCGATTGACTTGTGATTTAAAGTTTGGATTTTGATTTTTAAAAAAGGAATGCAAAATTGGTTGTTCTTGACTTATTTGTGATTCTGAAAAAATCAGTCCTTGGTTTGCTTGTGACCAAGTTAAACATCCTCAAAAACACTTTTGTGAGCTTTTTACTTCAAATAGGGTTTTGTTAGTTTATAGATCTTAAGTTTGCTTCATTAAATAATTTTCTCAAAGATTGCTTTAGTTGTAGTTTTTTAATGCTTTTAGAAAAATGAAAGGTTTCTTTTGAAGAAAAAGCTTGTTCTTAGTAGCATTTGAGTTTTTGAACGAAAAGAGAAATTCTTGTAGAACCTATTTGATGAGGACTAATCGACCTTCTATTGATAAGAACCTATGGTTCCAGTTATGTAATCTCTTTTCAACCTTGGCCACTAGCCATATCCGGTCCACAATTTTGTAACAGTGGGGTTTGATTTGAAAACCAAGATATTTGAGCCCATCTTCCAGTTGTAGTCTTTGGAATGGAAATTTCTGTGTAGCAATATGAATTTCTGGTGGAGAGAAAGCTGAGAAGGTAATAATGGATTTCATCCAGTTTGATTCCATACCTATAGCAATTGAAAAGAGCATCAAAATATCATGAAAAACAAAGGAATCCCGAATACTACCATTGAAAAGAATGAGCACATCGTCAACAAACAGGAGATGGGTAATAGTACATGGATAAGTTAACTTGAGAGGTTGTAATTGCCCCTCCCTTATGGCTTGTAAGATTAGTCGACTTAGTCCTTCCATTACCAGGAGAAAAAGGAGAGGGGATAGAGGGAAACCTTGTCTGAGTTCACGTTCAACATGAAAAAAGTTGGAGGCAGAACCATTGATGAGTACATCGAAGGACATTGTGGTGATGCAGCATGTGATCCAATTAATGAAGGATAAGGGGAAGCCTAAATGAGTGAGGAGCATTCTTATGTATAGCTAGCTGACCCGATCAAAAGCCTTGGATAGATCGATCTTGAGGATGGCTCCTTTAATATTTTTCATCTTAATGGAGTGGAGGGTTTCCTGAGCAGTGCCAAAAACTTCATGAATTTGACGATTATGTAAGGCTGCAACTTGCTCATGCAAGATGTGCATAGATAAAATGGGCTTAAGAAGATTGGAAATAATCTTAGCAATAATATTGTAGAGGCAGTTGCATAGGGAAATAGGTCTAAAATCATTGAAAGTGATGGGGGAGTCCACTTTAGGAATGAGTGTAATGAAAGTGGAGTTGATTGCCTCATACATGCGTCCATTTTGCTTGCATTCCTCCACAACTTTGAGGAGATCCTGTCCAATGGTGTCAAAGAAAGTAGTATAAAATTCAATAGACCACCCATCCAAACTTGGGCTCTTATCTTTTTTGAACCATTTCAGTGTGCTCTCTAGTTCCCCCATAGTGATAGGTTTGATAAGTTCTTCAGAATCCTCTTGGTCAACATAGCGAGGGAAAAGCCCATCAATTCAAACAATTTTTGCAATAGAAGCACTAGGGGGGCCTTGAACATCTGTTGGAAATGTGAATTACCTAGGTGGGCTAGATGATGAAAGGAGGAAGCAAATTGTCCATCCTTAGTGGGCATTTTCCAAATGGTGTTGTTGGCTCTTCTCCCCGTCACGTAATTATGAAAAAAATTGGTATTATCATCTCCTACCTTTAACCATATAGTTTGACTCCTAAGGCGCCAAGTTTCCTCATGATATTTGAGAATCTTGGATCTTTGAGTCTCTAGATCAGTGAGAATAGTTTTAGCTTCTTCAGATGTGAATCCTTTGCCCTGATCATCTAGTAGATCAAACAACATATCTTCAATGTTCCTAAGGGTCTGATCATCTTTATCTCTCTTATCCTTAGCCGATTTAATAGATAAACTCTTTATCTCGAGAAGGTTATGGCAAAATCCTTCTGATATGGATCTCCCATGTGAAGGAGGGTGTGCTTGCCAGTATTCAATGACCATTTTGGTGTATTCAGGGTGCATCATCCAAGTAGAGTTGAATTTAAAAGGGGCCCTAGGCTTCAGAAAGGGACCAGACAGTTCAAGGTAGATAGGAGAGTGATCAGAGATTCCACCAGATCCCACCCACTATCGATAATTAGTCATAGCATGAACCAGATGTTACTTGATTAGAAATCGATCCAATATCCTAGCCAGGGCAGCTTGTCCCATTATTCTATTGCGCGAAGTGGGTTGTAACTTGTTCATGGGGATATCAATTAATTGGTATTGCTCCAAAAGTTGGGCCATGGTGTCTGATAGAGATCTAGTTGTGCATTGCTTCCCCAAGATTCCCCAAATTTGATAGAAAAATTCAAGTCCCTACCCAGGATGAGGTTGTTTGTATTGATCAGGGATAAATTAAGAAGGTGATTCCAGAATTCAGCTCTGTTGAGACAAGGAGCATATACATTGATGATTCTAAAATCCATCCCTAGTTCTCAGGAGTAAATATTCATGCCAAAAAAACCAGCTCCCCCCGAAGAAGAAATAATCTTAATAGAGCGAGGATTGATACCCATAACAATGCCTCTAGATATTCCAATGACATCATGGGCATGGAGATATTGGAGGATTTGGGTGGTGAGATCAACTCGATACCAGCTTGTTCAAGGGGGTGAGACACCCAGGAGTAGAGGTTGTATGAGCGAGAGTGACCAGAGGTGGCCGAGGGCTCCATAATAGGAAGAGTATCCAAACCGGGAATAGAGGGTGGAGTGGTGGAGATTGATGGAGTGTGGAGTTCTAGAGGGCAGGAAATGGGGGATGACGAAATACATGGGATGTGTTAGTGTTAGTCTTTCCAGCCTTCCTCCAGTGATCAAACATGCTCTTACAAAGTTATTTTGAAGTGTCAAGGTCAAATTTTGTCATTTCAAAGAGTTTTCAAGCAAAATTTGGTCACTAGGCATTAGGTCTAGGGTTTATCCAAATGGCAGTCCATGTCATCATTCAGCTGAGTCTATCATCATTTATGGGGTTGTCATTATCATGTTAGTGTCTAATGAGTCATTTCACGTCTTATTCATGCTTCAGTTGTGCCCAGGCAAGCTCATTTCCCTCTCCTAGGGTTTTGAAGGCAATTTCTCTTGGACGGTCAAATCAATGGAAAAACTTGTTTCTTGATGTTCATACACCTTCCCCTATCCTTCATGTACCTTATCAAACACTTCCCATCCCTTAGATCCGCCAAATTCCTCATTTTTGCACAAACCCTAGTTTCTAGCTACAACCTGGCAATTTTCTAGGTTGGGCCTGTGTTTTTCCCTTTTGGATCCTTTCCCCTCACTCAATCTCTGAGATCCAACTTTCCCCTGCTTCCTAACATTCCTCCCCACTCCCACAAATTTCCCCAAGAATTTAGAAGCCCCCTATCCCCTTCATCTCGCTTCATTTCGACAGAATTCCTTGTTTCACACATTGGGATAAGTCGCACTCAAATAATGTTCCAGAGAAATCGAAGATCAATTTTGGGAAACTGAGAGAGGTTTTTGTCCAAACCATGCCAAGGAAGAAAAACCTCATTCACTTTTTTCACAGGTGTCATGATTTGAGAAAAATGTCAAGAATACGGTTGCCTCAGGAGAATCAAAGACACCTCTGCAATGACCTTGGGAAAATCAAATTTTATCCTAGCTTGGTTGGCCAAATGATTTTCTTGATGGGTAAAATGATAACTAGACACAAATAGCTTTCCAATTAGCTATCATGAGCTCAATTTGGGGTTGAGGAAGGCATTCAAAAATTGACTGCAACAACACTCTTCCTTGAGGTAGCCTCATTTGGCACTTTTTGACCAGTCTTGACAGGGAAAATGAACTTCAAATTGAAAAATTCTAGTTGGGTTAGAAAGTAGACTCAAAGACCTTTCCAACGAGCTATCCTGCACCCAATTCCGACACCAGGAAGGCCTCCAAAAACCTCCTGCAAAAGCGTGCGACCTCTCCACAGCTGTGCGCGACCTCTTGGGTGAGCGCGACCTCTCAGGGGGGTTCCAGCAGTTATAAAAATACAAGGGCGCGACCTCTTAGGAGTGCGCAACCTCTTGGGCTCTGTGCGCGACCTCTCAGGCAGCAAGTGGTTATAAACTTGAAAAAGACCCTAAATCTCCTCAAGCTTGTCAAGTAGGCTTTCAATCATGTAAATTATGGTTTGCTAAGTTTGAAGAAGATCATGATCATGTTTTCAAAGCCTTCATTTGCAAGTAAAGACTCCATGTGCTTTTGCTTGAAATGTCAAAATTACAATTGCTAGATCCAAGGAGGTTGGCCAAGGCACTAAAACGACGAAAAAGGCCCGATCCATTCCAAATTTTGGCCAAAGCCTCTTTGACTGAGCATGGTACTTGATTGGGGACTCCCAGCTCAAATTTCAAGAAATTTGGAGAAAATTTTGTCAATTGTGAATTTTTTGTGCCACACACAGGTTTTTGCTCCTGAGAGGTCGCGCGCAGTGCGCGACCCTTTAGATTGGGAAGTCCATTTCAAGAAAACTTTGCATTTTTCAATTTTTCGTGCAAAAATACACTTACCCAGAAAAGATCAAGAAATTTCACTAAGTTTTGAGCCTCCAGAAGGTCAAAAAACAAGCAAAAATGACTTTCTGCCACCTTTTTGACACACAGGAAGCAGTCTTGGGAGATTGCAATTTTGGAGGGGTAAATGGACACCAAATTCATAAATTCCACTTGGGTTGGAAAGTAGACATCCAAAAATTTCCAACAAGCCTACTCTTGCCTCATTTGGACACCTGGAAGTGCCTCAAAAGCTTCTCCAAATGCGCGCGACCTCTTGGGCAGTTTTCACAGGAATTCATCTACAGCTCAGGAATTCGCCCAGCTTTGACCAGTTTTGACTTGGGATGTAATTTTTCACCCCCTTTCATGTAATTAATGTAGTTTCATGTTGACATGACACTTATTTACCTATTCTAGAAGATTCATTCATGAGATAGGAAAAAATTAAATGAATGAATTGGTTTCCTAGCTTATAGAGCCAAGTTGTTTTGACTGCCTAGATTTTAGTGATCAGTTTGGAATTGGTTGAAACAACTCCTAGGATAGTGAGCTCGACCCCTAGAGGTAAGGAAAGATGTTAGCTTGCCTATATTATGTACTTTCTTAGTCATTTTCATGGTTGGACTCTTGAGGGAGAAGGCTTGTATTGTATTACTCATTGTATCTCTACAATTTTTGGCTAAGGAAGACCAGGGTTTTGCAGTCCTTTTTGGGATTCTTGTGGTTACATGTATTGATGGTGTGCTTCTCTTTGTACTTGTAAGTTTGTTATGTGAATCATCTTCTTACTTTTCTTCTGCAAATTAGGCAAATGAAGTGTTAAGGTAGAATTCATGGTTGCTATGCTCTGCCTTTAAGTTTGCTTAATATCAATGTTTTCAGTTGTTTAAGGAGAATTCAAGGTGCTAGCTTGCTCTCCTTAACTTCTCACCAGTCATTCTCATCCATCAACATCTATCAAAGGCATCAATACAGTCTCCTACCTTGCCCCAAAGAACCCCCTGCGAAAATTGTGTCCAATCCCCGCACCCAAAATTGCCTTTCTCCAATTTTCCACCAAAACCCTAAAAATCCCTAAATCAAACCTTTTTATCAGTTTACTAGCCTAAAATCAGTGTTTCCACTTTGGTTATCTCGCCCATTGAAGATCTTTACCGAGATAGACCGGAGAGAGCCCTCTCCTGCCCCGTAGGGCTAGCTACGAGGCTAAGTGGTTTGATGTTGCCTTGAAGTTTACCTTTTTCAGCCTGAGGTGAAATTTCAAGCGCTAACATACTGGCTACCATACTAGGGAGAACAAATGGTTTGCTTGTTGATGTCATTTGTTTTATAAGCTACAGACGGAGCCTGAAGTTATGCCAGGTAGCCTTCGAAATGCTTTTGCTTTGCATTAGCGGAAGTAGATAAACATTGCTTCAGTCAATCTCCGGTCTAGCTTGTAAACGTGACATTTAACTTGTTAATTACCCCAGTACATGTATAAAGTTTAGATCTGATGGTTGATGGTGGACACTGATCAGACACTTGACAGGCTAAAATCATTCACCTGGCGACTCTAAATCATTTTCGAGATCAGATCTAAAGACTCCACTGGAGGATGATCCCAACCAGCAAAAACATGAAAGGACAACATGGACAGATCAGGTATTCAAGTTGGAATTTCATCCAAGACATTTTGTTCTTTGTCATAAATTATTTCTTCTCTTTTCCCAAGAATGTCAAGAAGGCTTTGCAAAGTACACTATGCTTGAGAAAAGATCCTCGGCCTACAGTTGATTCTTTCCCTTTGAAGATTGTGAATACCAAAGATTTGCATGCCTTTGAGCTTGATCAGGATCCTTTTTCCAAATTTTGTGATGGCCATCTTCAGATTGATGAACCTCAAAAGACCAAGACTGATTCTATACCTACTGTACATACCCCTACACCTTGTAAAATTCCAAATCGGTATAAACCTCTTGTTTTACCTTCTGTTCTCCATGCTTTCCCCAAAAACTACGATCTATACTTGCCGAGGTTTGATGGTGAAAGTATGAATGTCAATGCTGAGCAACATGTGCAGAATGTTGAGAATTTTCTAGACCTTTTTGAAGTTGATAGTGAAGATGTCAGTATAAGGCTTTTTGCTCTTTCTTTGCAAGCCAAAGTGAAGAGTTGGTTCAAAACCCTGCCTGATGCGAGCATCTCAGATTTCCAGCAGTTCGTCAGAGTTTTCCTCGACAGGTGGATGATCGGGCAGAACCTTTTCTTGATTATAGAGGAGTAAAACCAGCTGAAAAGACTACCAGGGGAGACAGTACAACAATTTTCAGCCAGATTTAACCAAGTTTATTATTCGATCCCGATTGATATAAGGCCTCCTCCTAGATCTACCCTCTTGCACTATCCAGGTGCCTTTGATCCGGAGATGGAGTTTCAGCTGAGAGAAAGGGATATTGCAATGCTTCATGAGATGCAGAACAGTGCAGTAAATGTAGAGGCTCACTTGCTGATCCGATCGACAAGGTTGAAAGAAGAAGAGATGAAAAACATAGATCCGGTCGAATCAACATCTCTAGAGGTGAAATTTGACATCTTGGTAAGTGCAGTGGAAAAGATGATGGACAAGATCAACGCAAGGAATGATGATTATGTTCTAGCTCATGGCTCGCTGATTGAAGAAGAACAAGTTGCTGCTCCAAAACATTTTGTTTCTTATCCTAGTTGTCATAGATATGATAATGATTGTTTTGTAGATCACCTTGGTGAAGAAAGAACTGTTGATATGACCTGCACGCTTGATGATATGTTTTATATCGATGATTTGCCTCAGTTTGATCAGTATGATGATGATTATGTTCTCCAAACAGAAGCTACTATTGCAGATGAACAAGTAGCTAGTTTGTGGGAGGAAGAAGTTCATTTTCAGCAGCTTGAATACAATGTTCAGCCATCACATATCAGTTATGACAATGATGAGGAAAGTGCATCAAAGTTTGAAGTAAGTGAAGGATCTTTGCCATTTTGTTTTGATTCGTTTCAATTCATCAGAGATAACTATCATGCAATCAGAAATCAAATGTCAACAAGTCTTGATTTGAATCATCTTGAGAGCAATGAAAATTTTGTTCAAGACTTCTCATATTCAGATTTGCAACCCCGGAAAGCCATTGATTGCCAAGTTGCAGCTGAAGACTTGGAAGTGCACACACATGATTTAATGATTCAAGGTGACTCCGTACCATTCTGTTTTGAATCATTTCAGTTTTTGAAGGGTAGATTGCATAGTAAATCTTCAAATGAACAGCCTATCACAAATCAGCAATTTCTCAGTGTTAATGTTGAAGATGAGACAGATAACAAAATTCTTGAGCAGCCTGTAGCATCAGATTTGCAGCCACCAAATGAAATTGAAGGGCAGATTACAGATGAAGTTGTGGAAGATGAAATACATGATTTGATGATGCAGGAAGATTCTATACCCTTTTGTTTCGAAGCATTTCAGTTTACAAGGCAGAATCTTCATAAAATCTCTCAAGAAAAAGATGAACAGCTAGAAGGATGTCATACATTTTCAATGGATATATTACAACAGTCTTTTCAAGTTTTTCATGATCCAATAGCTGATGTTTTGGATGAGGTTTGCAGTCAAAGTCTTTCTCCATTAGCAGGTGAGCTTGAAACATGTGCTGATATGAATTTGATCCGGCAGCCAGTTTCTTTGTCATTTTCCAGAAGGTCTCGTCACAAGGCTTAGATCAAAGTTTGCATTCATGGTATGAGGAGAAGAGAAGTAATCCATTGGATGAGCTAAGTTCCAGTGTGCTTGAATTTCAAGATCCTTATGCAGTGTTTTTGGAGGCGGATAGAGAATTCATATCATTTAATGGATCTGTTTCTAAGTTGTCGTGGGAGTTGCCTTTCAGTATTTCTCTCTTGTTATTCATAAGCGAGAACTTGTGGAAAATTCGAACAGCAGATGGAATACTTACTTGGTTGCATTGGTTGTTTCATTTCACTTGATCAGGTGATGAATGAAACTGTTAGAGTAGGTTTTGATGAATAAGCTCCCCTTTGAGCATCATTTCTAGTTTGTCTGTTGTGTTTAAGTATTGAGTTAGTTTTTAGTTGAGTGAGAGTCAATTTGTGTTGTCAAGTCATCAGTTTTCAGTCATGCATTTCAGCTTGAGTTTTTGACTCCATTGCCCAATGGCTAAAAGCACTGGTCTGCTCTCCCAGAGGTCTGAGGTTCTTGGCACCTCCAAGGAGCTACCATCCCCATTAGAGCCAATGTTAGTGTCAGTCTTTCCATCCTTCCTCCAGGGATCAAATATGCTCTTACAAAGTGATTTTGAAGTGTCAAGGTCAAATTTTGTCATTTCAGTGAGTCTTCAAGCAAAATTTGGTTACTAGGCATTAGGTCTAGGGTTTGCTCTCACTCTTTTCAAAGTTGCCCAAATGCCAATCTATGTCACTATTCAGCCGATTCTATCATCATTCATAGGGTTTTCATTATCATCTCAGTGTCTAATGAGTCATTTTACACCTTGTTCATGCTTCAACTGCACCTAGGCAAGGTCATTTCCCTCTCCTAGGGTTTTGAAAGCTAATTTCTCTTGGATGGTCAAATATTTAGTAAAACTTATATCCAGATGTTCATACACCTTCCTCTATCTTTCATATACCTTATCAAACACTTCCCATCACTGAGATCCCCAAAATTCCTCATTTTCGCACAAACCCTAGTTTCTAGCTACAACCTGGCAATTTTCTAGTTTGGGCCTGTGTTTTGCCCTTTTCGACCCCTTCCCCTCACTCAATCTCTGAGATTCCACTTTTCCCTACTTCCTAACATCCCTCCCCACTCCCAAAAATTTTCCCAAGAATTTAGAAGCCCCTTATCCCCTTCATTTCGCTTCATTTCGGCAAAATTCCTTGTTTCACACATCGGGATAAGTTTCACTCAAAAGATGTTTTAGCGAAATAAAAGATGAATTTTGGGAAACTGAGAGAGGTTTTTGTCCACAACATTCCAAAGAAGAAAAACCTCCTTCACATTTTGCACAGGTGTCATGGTTTGAGAGAAATGTCAAGAATACCGTTGCCTCAGGAGAATCAAAGACACCTCTAAAGTGACCTTGGGAAAATCAAGTTTTATCCTAGCTTGGTTGGCCAAATGATTTGCTTTATGAGTAAAACGATAGATAGACACAAAGATATTTCCAATGAGCTATCATGAGCTCAATTTGGGGTTGAGGAAGGCATTCAAAAATTGACTGCAAACAACACTCTTCCTTGAGGCAGCCTCATTTGGCACTTTTTGACCAGTCTTGGGAGATTTGAATTTTTATAGAGAAAATGAACTTCAAATTGAAAAATTCTAGTTGTTTTGGAAAGTAGACTAAAATACCTTTCCAACGAGCTATCCTGCACCCAATTCCGACACAGGAAGGCCTCCAAAAGCCTCCTGTAAAAGCGCGCGACCTCTTGGGCAAGCGCGACCTCTCAGGGGGGTCTTACCAGTTGGGAAAATACACTGGCGCGACCTGTTGGGCGCGTGCGACCTGTTGGGAATTCATCCATAAAAAAATTGCCTGTAAACTGCCAAACAACCCCAAACTTCTTCAAGATGGCAGATAGGCCTCTGATTATCAAAGTATTTTACTTGATAAAGGAAAATGAGCATGGGAGATGTGTTTTAATGCCATCAAATTGAAATGAGAGGTTCATGTATATTTGCTTTAAAAATGTCAAAGCGCAAGTAAAGCTAGGGTTTTGTTTTTCTGTTCTCAAGGTCATCCCTTTCACTCCCATTTTTCCCCACATCCCAACCATTTCCCTTGTCATTTTCACCTAATCTCCTTACCAAAAATATCAAAGTCCCTAAACCCTACCTCCTATGAAACCCCTACAAAATATGATTATGTGATGGTATATGTTTCATAATTTCTTCCCTAAATTCCCCTTTCATATGTATTTTCCATAAATCCCTTCAAAAGTCTCCCTTCCTAAACATCTCCCTTGTGTTTTTGTCCCCTTGGAGCAGCATTTAAACAGTCAAAACAACAGGGTATCCCACGGGAGGATTTTATCTCTCGAGAGGCTATGCTTCTCCAGGTCAATGCTCATTTGGAGAAGCTTTTGGCTAAGGCCAACAAAGATAAGGACCTGCTCCGGAATATGAAGAACCACTATTGGGCCCGAATGCACGTATGCAAGGCAAGAAAGAAGGTGCTCCAAGGACGGTTGGCCAAGGCACTCAAACAAAGAAAAAGGCCCGATCCCCTCCATATCTTGGCTGAGGCTTCCTTTAAGGAGCATGGTGCTAAATGACTCAACCCCAGCACAAATTTCAAAAAAAATTGAGCGTTTTTGGTCGTTTATGAATTTTTTGGTCAAAAAACAGGTTTTCTTCACCAAGAGGTCGCGCACCGTGCGTGACCCTTCCGATTGGGAGGTCCATTTCAGGAAAAGTTTACATTTTTGGATTTGTCATGCAAAAATACACTTTCTCAGTGAAGATCAAGAAATTTCACCAAGTTTTGAGCCTCCAGAAGGTCAAAAAACAAGCTAAAAATGACTTTCTACCACCTTTTTGACACACAGGAAGCAGTCTTGGGAGATTGCAATTTTGGAGGGGAAAATGGACACCAAATTCAGAAATTCCACTTGGGTTGGAAATTAGACATCCAGACCTTTCCAACAAGCCCACTTTTGCCTCATTTGGACACCTGGAGGTGCCTCAAAATCTGCTCCAAAGGTGCGCGACCTCTTCAGAATCAGTGCGCGACCTCTTGGGCAATTTTCACAGAAATTGTGCCTACAGCTCAGCAAAACGCAGTTTTGACTAGGTTTGACTTTTTGGAGTGAATTTTGATCCTCTTTGATGTAAATGATGTAATTTTATGATATTTTGACACTTTTTATCTCTTTTAGAAGATTCATTCATGAGATAGGCAAAAATTAAATGAATGAATTGGTTTCCTAGCTTATAGAGGCAAGTTGTTTTGACTGCCTAGATTTTAGTGATCAGTTTGGAATTGATTGAAACAGCTCCTAGGATAGTGAGCTCGACCCCTAGAGGCAAGGAAAGATGTTAGCTTGCCTATATTATGTACTTTCTTAGTCATTTTCATGGTTGGACTTTTGAGGGAGAAAGCTTCTATTGTATTACT
>APFE030890151.1:3387-16531 GCA_000404065.3 Pinus taeda | reverse complement strand
TTTGTGAGCGGTGTCCTTCTGGTGTTCTATCTGAGGAACTTACCCTGTATATTCCTACACCTAATGCTTCTTATAGTTTTGTATCAATGTGTGCAACATTTCAAGATTTGTATACTTGCAGCCTATCTCTGAGAAAATGAAACTAATGGGTCATCATGGAATGTCCCGATGAAGCTTCTGAACCTATGGAACAACCCCAAAACTGAAATAAAGCCTCCAAAATGCTATCTCCCTTTGTTATCATATTTGCAACAGCTTTTGAAACACTACAACATCATATCTTTGGATGATTGTTGGGAATATGAAGGCCTCTGATCAACTTGACAAGATGAACTAGGGAACATACAACATAAAATGTCTTAGAGAAGTGAGAGAAACCATTACTCATGACTAGCTTGAAAATTATTTGAAATGTGCATCAATTTCCTCAGTTTCACAGTATCCTTAGTTTCACAATGTTGTCCTCCAGCTTATGCATCAATTTGAACTTGCATACATGCAACGCTCCTTCCTTCGACCTTCAAAGTGTTTCAGAGCATGTGTTTTGAATGAGAAAGCTGAGGGTGAGGAAACACATTTATGACTTTCATATTTTTCTAATATTTTCATTAGGACAATGATTAGTCACTTCTTGATATGAAAAATAGATAAGTGATGTTTTTGTAATGATGACAACATCGCATGACTGACCATAGATTACCATAACTGACATGACTCACTTAAATAACATATTATGACCAAAACCTTTCATGACATGACCTTTTAATACTTTTTCATGGTGACCTATGACCCCTTATTATTAACCTTTTAATGATGATCCTTCATGGCATTACCCTTTGGACTTTTACCAAATAGACCTTTTTTACTCAAAAACTTTACATGACACTCAATCCACATCTAGAGCTCTTATTCAAAAGAGACCTCTTTAGACCCTAACACTCATGAAATCAAAACTGGCATTTACAAGCTTATCTCCAATAAATAAAAAGACTAAAATGACAAAGATTCCTATAATATAGGAGCCTAACAAGAACCATTGTACATGACTCTAATAGACTCCCAACTCGAACTAACTAAGCCAACTAAGTCAAATTAACTTAGTTGACTATTACAAGTTTCTATGAGAATTAGAATTAGAGTTTAATTTCTAATTCAATTCAAGGACAAAATTAAATTAGGATTTTCTTGTTTCTTTTTTCAACATTAACTTGAATTGAAGATTTTCATTTCTTGTGTCTCCATGGGAATATCCATAGATCTGATACCTCGAGCCAATATGTTGCTTGAAACTTGCAATTATGTTCATGGCTCGTTTAGATGAACAACAACAATCCATCGATCAATTTTGTGACAATACGGTATGGGTAGGTGTTATTAAAGTCAATATTTGATAGTGCATTTTACAAGCATTGTAGTCTACAATGTAGTCCTAGCTCGTATGTTTTATTCTCATGTTTTACTACTACTGGATTCATAACATTGATTTCTTTAACATACTTTGGCCCAAGTTTCATGGCTAAAAAATAATAATATGATATTGAGTTGTTTTACCTTCCTTGAGGCAAGTTTCATTGCTAAAAATTGAAAATCAAATTGTTATGATTGATATTTTTGGTTTCTAAACTGTTATTGCATGTTATATCCTCATCTTTTCCTTTTTATTTGAATCATTTTATTAAATTGGATAGCATCATGATTTATTTTCAAATGGATGAGGATTTGTGTGGTGTTTACTTTCCCACTTTTTTTTATTTTCCTTTAGTACATGACATATAATTACTTTTAAAAGGACATGTTATGACAATTATTGGTTAGGTTATAAATCTTAGTTGCAAAGGTAAACTAGTGTTTTTTTTATCAAATTATCCTCGTGGATACAATGAACATCATAGATTCACATCTACCCTTTTAAACAATTTGTAGATACAAACATAATAGTTTCTTTTTAATTACATTGTGAATCAAAACAGGAAAATAGTTGCTAATATGTTGATCTGGATTGGAACATTGTATTGTTTTTTATCCATCTCGATGCATTTGGAGTAAAAAAAGTCGATGAATCAACTCACGCAACGACTTTTTTCCGGCGGGACTGAGTTTTGCAAAATGAGCTCTAGAACCTTCTAGGGGGCTTTTGAGGCATCAAACGACAATTTTTGGGGGTAAAACTTTTCCTCTATAGTGCAAAACCATTTCATTCTATTATACACATATATATATTTCCAATGACACAAAAAGCGTGTCAATCAAAATCTGTATGCAAACGTTATGTCACTCAGAAGTTGACCTTCCTATTTTCACAACTGTAGTTTAGGAGTATGTTTCGTCAACCCCCATTGTTCATGGAAAAGGGGCTAGACAAATAATTTTGATGTAAAACGCTCTAGAAGGGTCTATATTGTAACTCTTGTTAAGAGTCCATGTAATCAAGTTTAACCAATAGTAGACTATGAGACTGTGTTACAACCGAACCATTAAGAGGAAGAGACATTCCATTCTTTCAAGAACATTTTGTTCCATAGCTGAGAAAGGATAGCCACGAGCGATAGGAGGTAGAGAACAAAGAGAGGATATGTACATTATAGTAGCCCACAACCAATAGGCATTATTTCTTTGTACTTGTAACCATATTTCCAGACAGAGAAAGAGAACGAAGCAACCTTACCTTCCAGCAGGGCTTTCTCCCGAAAGGGTTTGTGAGAGATAATATCTTTTGTCTTATGTGTGCATGCGAGCTTATTTTGTTGTTCTCTACCTTTCTGCATAATTTTCGTTAGCATGCATACACTAATTACAATTAAATCTATAGATCTTAAAGTTTAATAAAACTGTAATATTGTAGAATCTCATATTTTTAATATAATATTATCAAATCTAATGTGATGAACTGAGTAGTGAAATATCCACAGAAATTTAGCATGCAATGTTAATGCAATGAAATGTATTTGGTTCTATATTATTTCAGGGTGCTTGATTCGTATATTTGGGGAGACTATTGATGGGCTTTACATTGACAATCATTTATCGTTCACTGTAAGTGGGCCTTGTCTCTTACCGAAAAAAATGAGTGTTTGGTTGTTTTCTTTAAGCTATGTAAACTTTGTATTTTAACTGGGTCTTGGAATTTTTTTCTATCCTCCTATAGCTAATGGACCTCGACAAATTCATGAGTATGATTTGAATTGTGCCTGATAGAAAAGTGCTCTCTCAAAAGATTAACACATGATAGAAAGGTATTAATCATTACAATTATTTAGTAATTTGGATGTTGATTTAACCGGACAATAATATGTAGCTGGGTGCTTTGTGAGTTGTCAGGCACGTGGAGGATTAGCAACAAGCTGATAGTTGAATACCGAAAGGCAAATCAAAGGGGCACATCATTTGCAGAAGTTCAAACGTTGCTCCTAACGCTATTTCATGAATCATTTAATAGTTCAGTAGCTGCAACGAAAGTTCATCTTTATATAAGTTCATGAATCATTTAATAGCGACAGAGAAAGTTACATGTTATTGCGAGAGGCCGACAAGCACCGCTTGAGCATATGGATATAGGAGATAGGATTGTGATGATTTTGGTAGGTTGTACTTCAGGTCCATATTTGATATCGTTGTTTTTTATTACTCTTCGTCACCTATTTAAGGTTTATATTTTACGAGCCTCCACTAACATTAGACTTACCTATAATCAAAGCCATAGTGAACTAGTTTTAAAAGAATCATAGTTTAGACTCAGAATTAAAAGCTATGGGTAGAATATGTACATTTTATAATGATATAGTTGCGTAAAAGTGTTAAGGTCATTTATTTTTCAATACAACCAATCTAATCAAATAAATAATGATTATTGGTTTTCATTAAGTTGAATATTGAAAAAAAAAAATTCATGATACATGAAAAAATTATAAAATATTTATTTAATAAATAATAGTTTTTAAATTTAAAATATAAAATAATTTTTTTGATTAAATATTAAATTAATAAATTTATATTTTTAATTCAATAATTTTATTATTCAAAAATAAAAATTCTAAAAATTTTAATAAACTTTATAGTTAAAATATATATTTTTCGGAAGACTCAATTTTTTTTTATGTTTAATGAAATAAACAAAAATAGTATGTATCTATATATATACTAATATTATTTGTAATTTATTTTATAATTTAATTATTTTTTATGTTTCTAAAGAAAAAGTGTATTTTATTTTCGAAAAAAAACATTTTTTTAGAAAAACAGATATTCCTTTTCTTAAAAGAAAATCATGTTTATATATATTATATATAAATATATATTATTTGTAATTTATTTTATAATTTTAATTATTTTTTATTGTTTCTAAAGAAAAAAATGTATTTTATTTTCGAAAAAACATGTCTTTTTAGAAAAACATATTTCTTTTTCTTCAAAAAAAATCATGTTTTTCTTAAAACAATAATATTACTCTATTTATATTTAGATTGAAAAATCTTCATAGGGATTAAATATTACTCTTCCTCACTGCGTTATGGTTTATCATTGAAGACTTCACTAGCCTCTTGTTAACATTATGGTTTATTTTCTTTGGTAGTGTTAGGAGTTGTTTAGTTCGACAGAATCGAAAATGGCAAAGAGATTGGAAAACTGTTTGAAACATGTGAACAACTTAATAGTGTTGGTCTTTCAAAGTTATTAATCATTGAAACACATGAGGAGGAAATGCATAAAAAATAGAAACTGAATGACACACATAAGAACTAAAAATTGCGTGGTAAAACCTTGATAATGTGTCAAGGAAACCTCAACGGGGCAAGGTATTGGAAATATTTATTAATCAAGAATGATTCTCCCTTGTTCCAGCCTCTCAGTAAATCTCAATTAATTTGGCCTACTTCATTACATAAATCCTTTTCGTTACAAAATTGATTGAATAGTAAAAATAGATTTATCCACAATTACATTATTTACATTACATTGTTGTCATTTTTCAACAATCTCCACCTTCACAATAATTTTCCTAATCGCTTGCCCATGCCCATTCATCATCTCTTTTGAAAGCCAAGAGAAGCTAAACACCATCAAAGCTTCTCTACTATAACTGGCTTCGTGAATATGTCTGCATGATTCTCTTGCGTATGGACGTTCTTGAGATCTACTTTGCCGCCATCGATCACATGTCTCACAAAATGATACCTTACATCAATTTTCTTGGTCTTGTTGTGATAACCAACATTTGTAACCAAATGGATAGCACTATGACTATCACATAACACATTCACCTTCTTCTGCGTCCTTCCAATCTCATGAATTAGAAATTTGAACTACATTTCTTCATTACTCGAATATGAAGCAAGTATATACTTTGTTTCAGGAGTGGACAAAGAAACTATTTCTTGAAGCTTTAACATCCAGCTAATTGCTCCACCTCCTAGAGTAAAGACATAACTTGTAGTAGATCTCCTTTTCTCCAAATCATCGGTGTAATTAACGTCTACATATCCGTAGACCGATCCTTCACTACCATGAAATATGATGTAATGGTCACTTGTGCCTGTCAAATAGTAAAGCACCCATTTCACTTCTCGCTAGTGTTCTTCTCCTGGATTTTCCATAAACCTACTGACAGCTCCAACTGCATGTGAAATGTCAGGTCTTGTATATACAATCACATACATTAAGTTGCCTACCACATTTTCATATGATGCACGAGACATATACTTCTTTTCTTCATCAGTTCTAATACTCAAAACTGAAGAAATCTTAAAATGGGAAGCTAATGGAACATTAACAGGTTTCACATTGTTCATACCGAACTTTTCAAGTACTCTTTCTACATTCTTCTATTGTGATAAGCAAAGCATTCCAGTTTTTATGTCTCTTTGTATCTCCATGCCCAAGATATGTTTTTTCGCTCCAGTATCCTTCATATCAAACATCTTAGAGAGCTGAGCCTTTAACCTATTGATCTCTTCCATGCCTTTTCTCGCAATAAGCATCTCATAAACATACAAAACCAAGATAATGAATATTCCATTGAAACTCTTAAAGTATACAAAATGGTCATACTGACTTCTATTAAAGTTATGACTCACCATGAATGAGTCAAACTTCTTGTACCACTTCCTGCGAGACTGCCTCAGGCCATACAATGATTTCCTAAGATTACAAAATAATATTTCTGTGACCTTGTACAAAACCTTCTAGTTGTTCCATATAAATCTCTTCATCCAAATCTCTATGAAGAAAGGTTGTCTTAACATAGTGTTGTTCTAACTCAAGATCAAGTAATGCGATTAGTGCCAACACAGTACGAATAGAAACAAGTTTTATGGATTGTGAAAAAATATCATGAAACTCAATAGCTTCAACTTGAGAATGCCATTTTGCTACGATCCTCGCCTTATACCTCTCAATATTTCCATCAACATTTTGCTTGAATTTGAAGATCTATTTGCACTTGACAACACTTCTCCCTTAAGGAAGTTCTACAAGATTGTAGGTTTTGTTCTTGGCTTAGGAATCCATCTTTTTCTATCTGCATCATCCACTGCTTCCTCATAAAAAAAAGGTTTTCCATATTCAATAATGAATGCACTAGATGAATAATAATTTTCATACCTTTTGGGTTCTTTTCTTTCCCTTGTAGACATTCTTAGAGTGACTAGTTGTTAGACTAGTTTTAGAAATTCAATAGTTTCATTTTCATCTTCTTCACCTCTTTCTTTAGAAGTCTCTCCTTCCTTTCAACTTTCTGAAAAATGTTTAGCCTCCAACTGAATTTCTTGATTCGATGAAACCTATTCATGTTCATCTTTTTCAACATCTGATTCTAAAAGAGAAGATTCATCTAATGTTACATCTCTAATAATGACTATCTTCCGCAGAGATAGATCCCACAACCTGTATCCTTTCACCACACAGTCATACCCAACAAAGACATAATATTTTTCTTTTGGGTCTAACTTTGAACATTGATTCTATGGAACAAGAGCATAGGCATTAGATCCAAAGATCCTTTAATGTGAATAATCACAAGGTTGACCCGACCAAACTTCTTCAGGAATTTTAAAATCAATGGCAACTATAGGTTATATGTTAACTAAATAAAAAATAGTAGATATTGCTTCTTCCCATAACTCCTTTTGCAGGTTAGCATTGTTGATCATGCTTCTGGCTCTTTTCATAAGATTCTAATTCATACGTTCAGCAACACCATTTTGCTGAGGAGTATAAACAACATTTTTATGTCTAACAATTCCTTCATCCTTACAGTATTGTTCAAATTCTAGGGAAGCAAATTCACTACCATTCTTAATTTTTAAATATTTATTTCATCTATATGTTTTCTTTTCCACGATAAATTTAAATTGTTTAAAACCATTAAATACATAAGCTTTCCTTTTCAACATATAGACCCAAACTTTCTAGGAGAAATAATCAATAAATGTTAAGAAGTATAATGCACCTCCGTAAGATACAGTAGGAGATGGTCCCTAAAGAAATGAATGAATATAGTCCAAAATTTCATTATTATTATGAATTCTAGTTTTAAATTTTTGTTTATAGTGTTTACCATATACATAATGTTTACGAAAATAAAACTTCAAGCATTCCAATTTAGGAAGCCACTTTCTATTCATCGATACCTAAAGACCCTTCTTGGTCATGTGACCCAGCCATTGATGCCATAGGCGAGTACCATGTTCATCCTTCTCTGATATAGTCAATGCCTCACTAACCTGAGTACCTCCTTTAAGTATGTAAATATTTCTAGAATTTTCTACCTTCATAACAGTCAGGCTACCTTTTCAAACTTTTAGTAGTGCATTCTGACCTATAAACTTGTAAGTATCTATGTCCAACACTCTCAAAGAAATCATTTTTTTTCTCAATCCGGGTACATGTCTAACATTAGTTAATTTTTTGACTGTATCATCATACATTTTAATTCTGATATTTCCCATACCAACAGTTTGACAAGATGCATTATTCTCCATTAACACAAAACTACCATGCACAACTTCATACAAAGTAAACAAATTTTGGTGTGGACACATGTGAAGAGAAGCACTAGAATCTAAAAACCAATTTTCATAATTCTAACATCCACTACAAACATTTAAAGCTTCATCTGTTATTCCCAATTAAACAGATAAAAATTCATCAATCATACCTGAATCATCTTTATTTGACTCTTTCTTTTGGCTTTCGCAATCCTTTCATTTCCAAAAATATTTCTTGTGTCCAATTCTATTCTAGTACCAACATTTTGCTTTACACTTCTCTCCCTTTGGTTTTCATATAGAAGAACTCCTTTTTTTCTCCCTTCTTTCCTTTGACTGGCCTCTGGTTACCACGGCTTATGGTGCAGAGGTTTCCATATTGGAAACCCTTCATATTTCTTTAGATAACAGAGCTCCACAATTGTATCAAATTCCAAAGATCCAGTTGTGCTCAAACTGATAGAAGTTACGATGTGGTTCGATGACTCAAGTAGAGAACACAACAAAGTGATAGCTTTAACTTGTTCCTAAAATTTAACTTCCATATCTTACAATTAGAAAATAAGTGTATTAAAAACATTTAAATGTTCTGTAATATTTGTACCCTCCATTCAAATACTTTACAATTTCCTTTCTAGATAAATTCTATTCATTAAATATTTGGTCATATACAATGTTTCTAGTTCTCCCCATAAACCTGATGTCGATGTTTCTTCAACAATGTTCAAGAGAAATTTGTCTATCAAACATAACCTGATGGTACTCAGAGCTCCGGCATCCATGTCCTTTGAATCCAAATATGCCATGCTATCAGGTTTCTTCTTCACCCCATCTAATGCTTTCCAGAACCCTTGTTGCACCAACAAATCCTCAACTTTTAGTTTCCATAAAGTGAAAATGTTATTTCTGGTGAACTTCTCCACATTGAACTTAGCATTCGTCATTTTTTTTCCATTTCTTCCTACAAATCCTCCTACTAGCTTTTCCTTCTTTCAGCTAGCGTTTCTTAAAAAAATATTCTGGTTTCCCTTCTTCCAACTAGGGTTTCTAAAAATTGGTTTAGGGTTTCCTAATTTCTAGTTTCCATTCTTTAGAAATTTAAGGTTTTTTTTAATAAACAAATTCATTTCTACAATTTTGAGCGTTTTAAAAAAGAAATTGAAGTTGTTTATGAAAAAAATATTGAATCTGTTCCCCTTGAAAAAATCTTGATTCCAATTTTCTGTTACTTTACAAAAATATAAGAAAATAAAAACTTTTTTTTTTCTTCAACCAGAGAAGTCGTTCAACAAATTTTGTTGTAAAAAAATTGTCTGACTTTCTTGATTTTCTGACAAATGGTGCTATGTCTGTTCAACCAACAGATATTTTGTTTCGGGTGCTCTCAAGTTCAGTGGACTTAGAAACGATTTCTCAAGCGATGGAAGATCGATTTCTTTTGGATTCCATGAACTTAGATAGCTGCATTAACAACCGCAACTCGGCACAAGATTCTTCTGCTTGCTATAGGTTCGAGTTAGCGAACAAGACTCTAACTTCAACAATAATTGCAGCCTCGATTCTTCCTCTCTGGTGGCGTTGGCTTGACAGGATTCTGCTAGTTTCTTTCGCAAGCATCAAATGGAAAAATGGCGGCTCAATGCCAATCATCATCAGGTGGTATTGGTGGTATTACTAGGCGGTATTGGTGTCATTGGTGGTTTAAACAAAAAAAGAAACAAATAGTATGGCTCTGCTTTTCAAACTTCCAGACAGGCCGCTTTTTAAACTTCCAGACATGTTCAAAGTTTTTTTTTTAAATCGTCTTTCTCAAGTAGTGGCTTTACCTATAGGCACATGCTCTTCGTATTCTGATGCACATCATTTTCATACAGACACTCTCGACACTCACTATGCCAAGCCCCAATGGTGCTTGTCACCCCCTTCGAACTCTTCAACTGACTGTCTCAATTAAAAAAAAGCTTTCTTCAAGACAGCTTGCCTCAAATGCAAAGTCTTTCCCTTCGACGGCTCCCAGTATTCTTCATCTAAGCTCAACGCAAAGCTCTGATACCACTTGTTGGCCTTTAAGAGTTATTAATAATTAAAACACATAATCAAGAAATGCCCAAATTGAGAAACTGAATCAGACACATAAGAACCAGAACAAAAGATTTACATGGTAAACCCTGGACATTGTGTGAAGGAAGCCTTCATGGGCAAAGGATTGGAAATATTTATTAATAAAAAATAATTCTCCATTGTACAAGCTTCTCGGGAAATCCCAATTAATATGAACTACTTTACTACATAACAACTTTTCATTACAAAATTGATTGAATAGTAAAAACATATTTACCCACAATTACATTATTTACATGAGATTGTTTACATTTTTCAACAAATAGGAGAAGGCAAGATACCTCTTCATGAAAAGATAATAGGGCTTGTTCTCAGCAATTCCATTTAGTTGATTAAGGCTCTTTTAATCTCTTAAATGTTCATACTTCAGTAGTAGGACCCCGACCCAGACCGCCAGTTTAAATTTACATCGAATTTGGGCATCTCCCTTTTCATGACTGTGATTGAATCACTGATAATGGGGTGACTGTAATGCATCTATTTGATGCTATTGATGAGCTTGAATAACTATATAATGCAATTTATGTTTATCTGTTGGTTAAATTCTACAATTACAATATCTTCAGAATTGATGACTTCATTCACCAAATCGTTTTATTTTTTTTTAAAGAAAAAACATAAAAATATAGGACTATAATGGATCGATTTGATGGTGCTCATCAGCTTGGACAACCCCGAAATTTATGTTTATGGGTTGTTTGTCAGTTTACTTTGCTAGGTAGTTGTTTATATTTAGATTTTGAGTGGGTTAAATTCTAGAATAATGATGGATGCACAATAGATTTTATTAAAGGTTCAAGGTCTAATATATATTTAAAGTTTTGCTAGAATTGTGTATTCGGGAATTTTACGTGTTATGTGACAGGATTTTTGTTTGCAGAAACTCTATCTGCAGTATGATGATCTTGAGAAACCACCAATATATAGGGACACTTATATCAATTCCACAGACCATACAAAATTTATATAGAATTGTGACAAGCAATTTTTACTGTGATTATTCTTCTGCATGCAATTTTTTGCCCAAACCTTTATCCATTTGAAGCAGGTAATTAAGACAATTTGTGCAGGTTGTTGTTTTGACAAGACATTTTTTTGCGCAAAAATTACAAGACCTCTATTAATTGGAAAGAATAAATCATGGAAATATCTATCACTTAACAATTAATTGTTAGTGATTGGGATTAAATCTGTTCTTCAGATAAGAGATATTTGGTGGCTTATAGGCAATTTTCCACAACAATTTTCCTTTCAGTATATTTTATAGGAGTAAGTTAACGATGTTTACGTAGGTCGTATGTGGAAATTTCGGTCTCCACAACAATGTATTTTTTAGTACGGCCTTATGTTTAAGATAGATATGCAAATTTGATTGTTGGGATGACCTTTTTTGGACAATTTTTTAATATGGATTTTGTGGTTAGCCTCGACCATCTAGGAGTTAACTATAGTCATATTTCTAGTTTATTGTTATTATTTAACATGAATGTTATTAAATGGAGTTAACTATAGTCATATTTTTAGTTTATTGTTATTATTTAACATGAATGTTATTAAATGTTGATAATTTTTATAAAAATATAATTACAAATGTTAATAAAATTTCTGATCGAATTTACATTTGAAAATACACGTAAATCCTTTAAACTTTTATCCATAAAGACTCACACAAAGTGAAATAACTATGAAATGATTCCATTGACCGTATAAATTGACAAATGATATACGAAGGTTCGACAAATATGGGACTTTCCAACATATCATCCAACTAAATAAGTGGAGACGGTGGGATAAGAAAGATAATAATTTTTCCCTTGCACCACTCCATTTGAACTTTAGCCAGAGCATATTAATCCACTCCATTTGAACTGTAGCCAGAGCATATCGTTGAGGAGAGAATAATTTCAAATGTTTTTTTTTGTTTTCCGGGAAGCAAAGGGTAACTTTGACCATTAGTATCTTTGCGTTAGCTAGTAATGTAAAATCAAATTTTCCATGCGGATCTTTGCGTTAGCGGATCACCTGGTGTTTAAGCATGCGAGAAAGAATTCTAACAACCCATGATCTTCACTTGTAGTCCAGATCGTGTTAAATGCGTAAATATTTCCAGACACTTACATGAAAGCGATGGTTGCTGAAATCTTCGTTGATCGCCTTACATTATCCTCCCAATCAACTCCGAACAGGAAAATCTTTTGCTTCAACATTAGGAACAGATATAGAGATTGATACCATTTATTATACAAGCAAACACATAACTGCTAAAGCCCTCCTATCCGGAAAGTTCTTTTTCCATTTCAAGTAAACACCTGCAAATTAGTACAGCAGAAGATAAATTGAATTACCCTCATGAAACTGTAAATTGTCATCCAGTTCATCTCAACAGTGTACATGTATGGCTGCATAGTCTGGATGTAAGGGAAGTAATACTTTACCAGGGCAGTCCAAATGGACACTTCAAATGCCTCTAATGAATTGTAGAAATAAGATTGGAAAGACAAAATGAAAAAAACATGACAGTACAAATATGTTACCTTAAATATTACGAAAAAGAACAAATATTTTGCAAATATGTCAAATAGATAATTGCACTTAACTTTACCTCAAATGGTTTAATATCAAATTTTGAAACTTCTAAAATATACTTGAGCATTATACTTATCAAACACCAAGCAAATATACCTAACCGTGATAGTTTTGTTTCAACTCTTAAATCAATTTATACTAACTGTTGGAACTACTACACCTACATGTAGACTCTAAGTTAGAGCATGCAACTACATGCAACTGCATGCGGACTCTTAGTTAAAGCATGCAACTACTACAGATCTACATGCGGACTCTTAGTTAGAGCATGGGATTGCATGCAAGATTCCTTTTGCATGACTTACTCCTTTATTTGCTCCTTCTTTAACTCCGCAATTGATTAGTTATCTCCGGAACTTGTTGTAGGTGTTGAGTCTTCTCATTGATCACCACTATAGTTCATTACCTTGGGATCTTCACCCACTATAGTTCATTACCTTGGGATCTTCACCCAG